>BQNB010155666.1:3214-15366 GCA_026074375.1 Tanacetum coccineum
CCTTCACTAGTCAAGTCATCAATTTCTAAATCTTTATATGGTGTTTTAAAAGTGACTTCCTTAATTCTGTCTGTGAATGTAATCCATCCCTTTTTTTCTATCTAGTATTAACTTAGTGGTCTCCATAAAAGGTCGGCCAAAAAACTACTTGTGACAGGCTAAGGTCAATATTGGCTTCAACATTCTCCAAAATAGTGAAATCCATGACATAACTCATGTTTCCTACAAACACATGCATATCCATTCCAATTTTAACAAATTTTAATCTTCTATGTTCATACCCTTGAATCCTAATGGTGTTATAATAGGCTAAAGACATAACATTCATTGGTAAATCTAAATCAATGTATGCGTTGGCAATGAACTTACGCCCTATCATGCATGGGATTTTTAGGTTACCAGGATCCCCCTTTTCAATTCTAAAGTCAAAATTTAATGAACAACTTGGCAATTTCTCTATCAAGGACTCATAGACCAATTCATCGTGTACATCGATACTAAATTAAGGGGTGGTTCATATTCCATCCATTCCCCTTCTCCTCCTAGTTCAGTTTCATGCTTAAATGCCTCATTTTCCAAATCACTATTCTTATCATCATTTCCTATGTCACTCGACTCTCCTTCTTCTTTCATTATCTTAGAAACGCCTGGTTCATTCTCTAATATTTTCTTAGCCTCCACTACTAAGTTGTGATCATCACTATGGATCGTACAAGATTCTAAGATTTCGGTTTCCTTGGGTTCATCCTCCTTTCTTACCATGGTGATTGTGTAAACAAAGTGAACTCGCTTTAGAGATAAGGAGTTCCTATTTTTTCACCTAAAGATAATCGTGCTTGGTAAGTACCCCACTATCTTGGTGATCATGGGAAATAACATTAGCATGAACCATAGAACTTTTGGCAATGTCACGAGTGTGTGCATTATCTAATTTTTCTAAAACCACCTTCCATAATGTGTTGATTTTATTAATTACTTCATCTTGTTGGTGCTTGAGTTGGGTCCCAAGACTAGACAACCTGATTTCTTGATGAGAATCAAAATTAGATAATACCCTTTCAATTTTTTCTTGGTATTTGAAGGACCCATAGGGCGCATTGGAAGTATATGTTCAGAACGAGCAAATTGAGGGACTTGAAAAAGTTTAAGTTCGTGCCCAGTTAAAGTTTGGTTTGTCCTTCCAAGCATTAGCGACTTCGTTAAAATTTCTTTGCTTAAAATTATCAGTGAACTGCTTATCTCCCACTCTATTGTTACGCTAAGATGCATAATCAACAAAAGCTTGCTGAGATTTTCCATGCAATATTGAGTGACGTGGGGACCACCACAGATCTCACATGAAGAAGCGATTTTGTTTACTTGAACGGATGGTTTAGGAGCAAGGTGAGCTTCCATTAAGCGTTGGACTTGACATTCTAGCTCAATGAGACGTCACTCGGATGTACTCGAGACATCATGCGGCAAAGAGATTGCCTTGACCGGTTTTGCAAGATCTTTTGTGTCATTCCAAATTTCATTGTCATAGATGGCAAGATCTTTTATTATTTCCCAAGATTCTTGATAAGGCCCAAATTATACATGTTTTCTATGGCGTTATTTATATATATTTTATCATTTCTCGTGAACTTTTGATACTTAATTAAGCTTAAATTGCTTATAGGTTCACTTGAAGACTCTAAAGACCCAAGCTCAAGAATCTATACACTTTGGGAGGCGGATACAAGAAAAGAAAGATTTCTAGCCAAAATTCAAGAAGTCCGCCGCACTTGTTACATTGTGCGCCGCACTTTCCTCTGAAGTTCAAACACCGCCGCACTTACAATATTGTGCGCCGCACATTTTCCCAAAGATTGAAGAATTAAAGTCCATTAAATGCACCTGCATTAACTCCTCAAAACTTATTTGTAAGTGCGCCGCACTTCCAGTAAAAGTCATTAAATGCTAAATGCATTAACTCCCTAAGTGTGCCGCACTTTTTCTCACGTGCGCCGCACTTCTACCCGAAATCAGCCTATAAATAGCGAAGAATTTCTCTCATTTTACACACACATCCTCACACCACTTTCTCTAGTTCGTTTAGAACACTCCAAGTGGGTGTTTTTGGTGAACTTGGCTTGACAAACCAATGAACCAAACACCGCCTTCAAACCACCATCAACATCATCTACTACCGCCACTCTCCACCATAAATTTCTAGATTATAATCCATCCAAGGAAGTAGCATTGAAGTGTAATTCGAATCTATAAGCGATTGTGACGGAGTTGTTCATAGTTTCCGGATTTTGCTTTGAATGTAATAAAGTGTTACTGGGAAATTCTTGTGAAATCACCATACTTTGCTCTTGGAATTGGTATGAATCTTGTTACTCTTTTGAATATAATTTTGTTGAATCCATGATGAATGTTATGTGTTTTGTTACTCTGATCATGGAGTAGTAATCTTATGTTTGTTTGGGCATATTATGATCTTGGATATGGAGTGTTTGCTATACAAAGAAAAAATAAGCTTGAATAAAAATAAGCAATCGAAAAATAAGCTAAAATAAGCTCATTCGAAAAGCTCTAAATCGAAAACAATATAAAATAAGCTAGTCTAAATAAGCTATGGAAGTAGCTTATTAGAATATAAGCTTAAGAGATGGGATCCAAAAATAAGCTATAAGCATGAGCTTATTTGGAAATAAGCAAAAGATAAGAAGGAGAGATAAGAAAATAAGCATAAGAAATAAGCTAAAAGTAACACCAACCTTTACCAAAAAGCATCTTCATTAAACTATAATAAGCCATTACAATAAGTTGAGAATAAGCTAAAAAGCTTTTACAATAAGCTAGACTAAAAAGCTAATCTATACTACTCCTAAAATTATACTACTCTACTTGAAATTAAATCCTAAATTTCTAACACCCAAATGAGATGCACAGCGTCTGTTTTTATAGCCTCCAAGTGGGAGGGGTATTTTCGTCCTTTTAGGTCATCCACCACTCATATTGCAAGATCTGAGGGTATTATAGTCTTTTTGCTCTCCACCAACCGCCTCATTATTGCCTTGGATCTCCACACGACAACCTCGGACTGACACACGCCTGGCACCCTCGGATCACGCGTTTTGGACACGTGTCATGCTCTGATTGGCCAGCCGCCGCCACCTCGTACTGCCACCTGACATTCCCTGCCACCTCGTACCTGCCACCTCGTATGAACAGTACCTCGTACCTGCCACCTCGTATGAACAGTACCTCGTACCTGCAACCTCGTACCAATCATTAGTTGTGCCACGTGTCACCACCTGAGTGGTGCCACGTGGCCTGCCAGCCGTCACCGGAGCCACCACCGGACCACCGGTCAACGGTGGTCAACGGCGGCAGTCAACGGTGGCCAACGACGGTCAACGGCGGTCAACGACGGCGGACCATCGTCGGACCACCGCAGGACCACCGGCGGACCACCGTCAGACCACCACCGGACCACCGGTCAACTACCGGTCAACCACCAGTCAACGGTGGGTCATGGTCGGGTCTTGGGCCGGGTCAGGTCGGGTCTTGGGCCGGGTCAAGATCGGGTCGGGTCTGGGTCCGCCACGTGGCATGCCACGTGGTACCACGTGTCAGCCAGCGTGGCAGCTGACGTGGCGTGGAGGGGATTATAACCCTCCTGCATGAATCGAACCCCCGACCTCTTGGGTGAAATCTCAAAGCAAGCCACAAGACCAACTGCGCTAGGCAGTGGTCTTGTTATATATATGCATTATTATTCCTTTAACCCACTTTTGGCCCTCTTCATTATATTAGTATCAAAGGTTCAATCAGGGACGAAAAAGGTTCAAAATAAAAAGGTTCAAATATGAAAGGCCGGTACCGTTGGACTCGTAATTTCGTGCTCTTTCCAATGGTGTGATCGAGGAATATTAACAACTTCGTTTCGACCTTGATAAACGTGAAAACGTCGTCAAAAGTCACCCAAAAATTACCGTTTTTGCTTTGTTTTCAATCATTTGTACCTGTAAGACATAAAAACACAATACAAACATAATTGCAACATATTTATCCATATTTTAGTGTTTTAGTCCGTTTATTAGCATTTTACGGGGTACAAATGATGTGTGTTTTAGCACATATCAATACAATATTTCATCATTAGTATAATTAAAACCGACAAAAGGAATTTTGCAAACCGAGAACCGAACCGAGTGAACTGTATAAACCAGAACCGAACCGAATAAGGTCGATTCGGCTCGGTTCGGTTCGTTTACGTAGTTCGAACCGACTAAGTGTCGGGGTTTGAGCCGAACCGAACCGAAACCGAACTGACCAAACCGAAATACATATCCAAAACAGAAAACCGAACCGAGTAAGCTCGGTTTGGTTTGGCTCGGCCCGGTTCGGTTTTCGGGTCACTTTGCTCAGCCCTAATTCAATTACTTTGGGAATTATTTATAAAAATCAAAATGGTGTTGTAAGTATATATAAAATTTGGACCAATTAAAAAATATTCATGACTGTAGCCCAGTGTTACTATAGAAACCTTAGTAGTACCCTGTAAAACCTAAAAATTTCAATAAGTGTAAAATTACCAAAATACCCCTAATGCAAGAAAATCTATAAAAGCTTAAATAAATTTCAGTTTAATTATAGAAATTATGAAAATACAATATATGGCAAATATGAAATTTTTGTAAGATGAAAATACTTTAGGTTATATAAGAAAAATAATTAAAATTTATATATATATGTATATAAGCCGAAATATGTAGTGGCAGTTAGCATTGCTGAGCATGAGGACAAGAAGGTTTTCCAGAAAACTGGTAGAAAGATCACTATCAATGGGAGTGACACAACTGGATATGACAAGTCCAAGGTGGAGTGTTTCAACTGCCAGAAGATGGGACACTTTGCAAGGGAATGCAAAGGACCTAGAAACCAAGATAACATAAACAGGAATCAAGACAGCTCTAGAAGGACTGTAAATGTGGAAGAAACTTCTTCCAAAGCCATGGTGGCTATTGATGGAGCTGGTTTTGACTGGAGCTATATGGTAGATGATGAAGTTCCTACAAACATGGATCTTATGGCTTTTTCAGACTCTGAGGTACATAATGACAAAACTTGTTCAAAAACCTGTCTAAAACATTGAAACTCTTAAAACTCAACTTGATGATTTAAGAATAGAGTTTAACAAATTTGAGTTCAATTTAGCTACTTATAAAAGAGGGTTAACATCTGTAGAAGAGCAACTTGTCTTTTACAAAAAGAATGAGGTTATTTTTTGTGAGTGACTTGTTGTTCTTAAAAGAGATATCTCATATAAAGACTTAGAAATTAGTATGCTTAAAAGTGAGTTAGAAAAGATTAAGTAAGAAAAAGAAAGCAATCAACTTAAAATTGAAAATTTTGAAAATGCTTCTAATAGTTTAGACAAATTAATAGGGAGTCAGATAACTGATAAAAGTAGAAAGAGTGTGGGGTTTGTAAGCTATAGTGCTGTTCCACCTCCCCCTACAGGGTTATTTTCACCTCCAAAGTTTGATTTGTCTAACTTTGGTCTAGAGGAGTTCCAACAGCCTGAGTTTGAAGGCTATGGACCTAAGACTAGTAAGACTGTTAGTGAAGATATTTCTAATGAGTTTAGGGAATCTCCTGATGCCCCATTGGTTGAGAAGTTGGCGTCAGATGATAAGTTAGAGAAGAAAACTGTTTTTCCTACTGTTGCTAAGATAAAATTTGCCTGACCTAAACAACAAGAAAAACTAGTTAGGAAACCAGTTAAGTATGCTGAAATGTATAGGTCACCAAGTCATAGGGGAAATCAAAGAAACTAGAATAATCAGAAGTCCTAACAGCTAGGAAGTGACTTTGTGATGTACAATAAAACTTGTTTTGTCTGTGGAAGTTTTGACCATGTGCAGGCTAACTGCAATTACCATCAAAGGGAAAAGGTGATATCTGGGAATAATTATACAATGGTGAATTACAATTATTTTGCTAAAAAGACTCACCCTAGTGCTCACAGGAACATGGTTCCAAGAGCAATTTTAATGAAATCTGGCCTAAGATCACTTAATACTGATAGGCTTATTAATACTGCTCATCCCAAAACTACAGTTTATAGTGCTAGACCAATGTCACATTTTTCTAAATCAGCACAATCAACTGTAAAGAGGCCCTATCAAATAAGAACATCATTAACTAACAAAAATTTTAGCCAAAAAGTTAATACTGCTAAGGGAAATTTTTATACTGCTAGGCCAAAAGCAGTTAATACCGCTAGGCCAAATTCAGCAGTAGTTAATGATGTGAGGGCGAATCAGGTTAATGATGTTAAGTCCTTAGCATGTTGGGTTTGGAGACCTACCAAACTTAATAGTGCATCAATTACTTTGAAGAAACATAATTATGTTGATGCACAAGGCAGATCCAAGTCAGTGATGGCTTGGGTCCCCAAAGGAAACTAATTTCCTTATTTTTATGTGTAGGGTCATCCACAAAAAGAAGATCAAGGCTATGTTGACAGTGGATGCTCAAGGCACATGACAGGGAACATGTCCTATCTCTCAGACTTTAAGGAATTTGATGGAGGATATGTTACCTTTGGGGGAGGAGCCAAATTTTGTAATGCCAATGGAATTACACATAGCTTTTCAGCTCCACGCACTCCTCAATCAAATAGCGTGGTTGAAAGGAAAAATAGGACACTTTAAGAAATGAGTAGGACTATGTTGAATGAGCAATCGTTACCACAAAAGTTTTGGTGTAACGCCGTAGATACTTCAACATACATTCTCAACCGAATCCTAATTAGAGCCATTCTAGGAAAAACACCTTATGAACTCTTAAGAGGTAGGAAACCTACTCTTGATTACTTTAGAGTGTTTGGAAGCAAGTGCTTCATTTTAAACACTAAAGACTACCTTACCAAGTTTGACCAAAAGTCATACAAAGGTATCTTTTTAGGTTACTTCCAAAATAGTAAAGCCTACATCATCCTTAATAAACATGCTAGGAAAGTCAAAGAATCACTCAACGTGACATTCGATAAAACTCCTCCACCCTCTAAGACACCTCCCTTGGTGGATGATGACTTAGATGAAGAAGAAGTAATCAAGGTTACCGAAAAGAAAAACCTAGAAAATGACATTGAGGATAAAACTTTAGAGATTGACAAAATAGTCAATATTAAGGAGTCTAGGAACCATCCATTAGAAAATATCATAGGAAACCTTAATCAAAGAACCCTTAGATCACAAGCCCAAAACCAAAGTAACTTCTTTTGTTTTATATCAACTATAGAACCTAAGAATATGAATGAAGCCTTAATGGATGATAGTTGGATAGTCGCCATGCAAGAAGAATTAAATCAATTCATTGCTAACGACGTTTGGGAGTTAGTTCCACAACCTAAGAATATGACAATCATAGGAACTAAGTGGGTGTTTAGAAATAAGTTAGACGAGAACGGTATTATTTCTCAAAATAAGGCTAGGTTAGTTTCTCAAGGATATAATCAACAAGTGGGCATTGATTATGATGAAACTTATGCCCCGGTTGCTAGACTTGAGTCAATTAGGTACTATTAGCTTATGCTTGTGCTTTAGATTTTCAGCTATTCCAAATGGATGTAAAAAGTGCATTCCTGAACGATTTTATCAATGAGGAGGTATACGTAGCACAACCTCCAAGATGCATTGACTTTGAAAAATCAAATTATGTTTGTAATCTTAAAAAGCTTTATACGGTCTTAAACAAGCACCTAAATCTTGGTATGATAGATTAAAAGCTTTTCTTATTAAACATGAATACAAAATGGGAATGGTAGATAACACACTTTTTACCAAGAAGAAAAGTTCAAATCTCATCATCGTTCAAATATATGTCGACGACATTATATTCGTTCTTTCTATGTGTGATGAATTTGCCAAATTCATGGCATGACGAGTTCGAGATGAGCATTGATGGGGTGAACTTAACTTCTTCTTGGATTATAAATTAAAACAAATGAAAGATGGTATTTATCTAATCAATCTAATGTATATTAAAGCAAATGCATTAAGAAATTCGGCTTAGAGAAGTTGGTGCAGTCTGGGTTTTATAAAAAAACCAATGAAATCCCCCATGTCCCCGATACTAAACTCCCATGAAAGACGAAGAGGTGTTCGGTAGATAGTTATCAAAGTATTGAGGAATGATAGGTAGTTCTTATTTTTATTTTTTTTAATAACCTAACGGCAAAGTAGGCCCGATATCATGTTAGTGTCTGGCCTTTGTGCCCGCTCTCTAAGAGGGCTCCCAAAACCCCTTCACCTTTAAAGTGGTTAAGAGTATCTTCCGATACATTAAAGGCACTATGCACTTAGGATTATGGTATCCTAAGGGGACCGGCATAAAACAGTAGTATATGCCGACTCTGGTCATGCGGGAGATTATGTGGACCGAAAGAGCACTAGCGGTATTTGTACGTTCGTGAGATGTTGTTTGACATCTTGGTTATCGAAGAAATAAACCGCTCTTGCTATATCCACTACCGAAGCGGAATAAGTAAGCGCCGATTAAGGCATGTCAACAGCACTTTGGATGAAAAACAAGCTTTATCGACTACGATCCGTTTGATCGACGTGTCCAGGATTATGTGCGACAATCAAAGCGCATTGACCTTAGCAAAACCCGGGTTGTTGCAATACTCTCGAACCAATAATTATCAAAATCCGTCACCACTTTTCTTAGTCTATTGTCTAAGAAAGGACATTCTCAATCTTAAAAGTGCCGTTCGTAGACAACATCGCTGACTTCTTTACGATAAGCCACTTAACTCGTGAATCGTTTAAATATTTACGTCTTGGGTTTAGGAATGATGGAACATATTTCATAAATCTTGTTTAGGTCCGCTTACTCTTTCTTCTGTCTCGAATTCTAGTCAGCGTTGTCGACAAATGTGTATATTAGTAATAATTTTTTTTATATGGCTTATGTGTTGGGCCTCATGTTTAAAGTGTTATTTTTTTGCTATATGGTTTTTTTTTTAATATAATGGGTTGTACGTTTGTGACCATATAGATTATTTTAAAGTTATTCCATATCGAAGATGTTTCCGCGGGTATTTTTTTTATCTGAATAAATCGGAACTTTTGTAATATATTTTTTTTCCTCCTACTTTGTGCATACAAATTAAAAAAAAAACAAAATAACTTAAAAAAAAAAAACCAAAATCGGGCTGACCCAAAATGGGATCCCGTTACTGTAGCAATGTGACCCACTGTCAAAACGACAGTGGATTTGTCACTCAATGTGTAATATATTAATGTTAACTTATTCATATGTATTAACAATCTAAGTAACGCTTGTAAGCTTGAATAAAAAATAAAAGAAAAAAAAATCATTTCACATCCCACATTGAATGAATGAAACAAAAGGAAGGCAATGTGAAGTCTATATAAACAAAGGCCCAAGTTTACTAGTTTATAATTATATAAAAACTAAATTGTAAATCTTTGATGTGATTGAAGGTTAACATTTTGTTAGTTTTGGTTTTATGTTTAACCTAAAATACTAATAGTAATTAAAATTTTACAATCGAAATATTTTGAAACTACATATTTAGCTCGATTAGCTCGTTCGGCTCGTTTAGCTCGAGAAGCTCGTTGGCTCGTTCGGCTCGAATAACTAAACGAGCTATCGAACGAGCCGAGCTAAATACTAAATTTAAAAGCTCGGCTCGTTAAATTATTCGAGCTCTACATTTTGTTTGAGCTCGACTCGAGCTCGAAATTTATCAAGCTCGACTCGAGTTAAACGAGCTCGAGCTCGAGTAGCTCGTTAAAAGCTCGACTCGTTAACAGCCCTAGTAGGTAATCATGCCTCGTAAATCATCTGAAGACCATAAAAATACAAGACACTATATCCCAATGATTTCACATGAATACCGTTCACATATAAAAGAAAGATTAAGAAACCTTGAAAGTCGCTACATTCATGAGGGTCGGGTGGTTTTTGAGGACTTTGCGGCTCTAAACTATGTTCGGTCTTTGTTTCATTTTCTTAAGTTTGAGTGTCTCCTTGAAATTAATGACCAAATTTGTCCTTGCTTCATACTTGAATTTTATAGTCAATATCAAATTCGCCTACTTGAGCCTATGTATAATAATCACTTAAATGGTGACGAGGCTCGTATATTGGCACGACAACCCATACCGGATTGTGGTTGTAGCCATGGCGGGTGCTTGGTAGCCCTTCTATATTTGGTATGTCGGCATTTGAATAAAAAGGTAACATTGTATGCGCTGTAATCATAAGTTATAAGGTATATGATGGTCCTTTTTTGCTCTTTTGGCAAAAAGGATATATACAATATGCTTCGCTGATGTGGGTTGAGGTTATTTATTTGTTTATTAGTTAGGGCAATGATGATAATTTCCTCGCATCTTGGCAGGGTAGCCACAACCAGATTGTGGTCGCAGCCATGGCGGGTATTTGGAACCTCTTCACTATTTGTATATATGAGCCCAAGAAAACCAGAATGCATTTGGTGTATGGAGTTATCGTTGTTATATTTACTTATGTGGACAATAATGGATATGTTGTGCGTTTTTTACGTTGGTTCTGGAAGAGTATGGAACTCAAAATGAAGGCGGTGCAATTTTTTGTTATGAAAATATATTCATGTTTCAAAATGTTTTGATTATGTGATTCTATGGTTCAAGTTACACATGAACATTTAAGTAGCTATTATATGTTATGTGCTGCATGTTGTATGATGTTGCATTGGTCTTCGCCTACTTTGTTGGTAAGAGGTTTTGCCTACTTGGTGTCGGTATGAACCTGTTTGTGTGCAGATACGGTATCAAGAGTCTGGGATTTAGGAATTTCATTCCTCTCCGTGACTATTTTTGTTGCATTGGATCAGGGGACACGTTCCGTCCCAATTGAGATTCTTAGTTGCATAAATGCTAGCATGTATAATAGCCAGCTTATTAGTCCTGCCATGTTTTGTTTTTTTTATAATCACAGTAATTGATTTAAATCTTGTATTGGTGTCGTAAAACCTATGACTCTCACCAACCATTGTGTTGACGTTTTAAGCATCATTTTCAGGTGAGCGTTATGATGGTGTTGAAGTAAATAAAAGTGGCTAGAGAGACCATTAGGCTGCATTGGAAGTTCCCATTTGATTTCGTTTCGTATTTTGTTGCATGAATTCTTGAATGTTTTTATTAGGTTTGTGAGACATTGTCTTTGTATTGATGAGACCCCTTTTTCATTAATACAAGATGCCGTTCTTTTGTTTTCGGTATTGTCATGACACATCGTGTCTTTTATATTAGTTATGCATGTAGTGATTCTCTATTGTTGACACCATTGTGTTGTGATGATATCCATGATGTTACGCCTCGTGTTTTCGCCTTGGCGGGGTGTGACAGATTGGTATCAGAGCCTTTGGTTATAGAGAAGTAGGTGGTCGAGCCTAGACTATAACCTAGGAGTCCTTCATATAGTTGCATTTTAGGGCTTAAGTGTTTATGTACGTATCTACTATACTTTCTCGCTATTCGAAAGCTTTAATTTTTCTTAATTTGTCTACTACTATATAATATATATATATATATATATATATATATATACTTTTTCATTATTGGGATCTAATAGTATATACCCTTCCTTATTATTTTAGTCATGTCTCTCTCTAACCGTAATAGAATCTATGTGTTTAGCTATCTAGGCGTTTTTGTATTCTTGCTTTCTTTGAGTTTTATTTTGACCTACGGGCTACTCGATAGCTTATGATCCAAAAGTAGGAGCCAATTGAGAAGAGCCTCTTATGGAACTAAAAGAGATAGGGTAGTTGATCGCTTGTCAAATGCTCATAGTAGGCATGGACCCGCGGAGTCGGGTGACTCTTGTGAAGGCAAAGTCAAACCCAAGCGAGGCCCAACATAATTATAAAGGCATCACACACGTAGACTTGTGACCATGATTGCATTAATCGGTGTTTGCTTGTTAGTCGGTAGTGTAAGATGTTATATTATGTGCATGTATAGTTATGAAGTTAGTAAGTTTCCCTTCTATCTAATGCTTGCGGATACCCCGGATACCCGTTAATGCTATTATTATGATTATTGAGTTTGTTTGTCTGCTCGATTATTCGCTCGGATATATAACCCTCATTT
>BQNB010155667.1:0-15366 GCA_026074375.1 Tanacetum coccineum
CTAAATTAAGTGCTTATTTTCTGATAAGATTTGCTTATTTATGTCTTATATGTTTATATGTTCATCTGTTTTCAGAAAACTAGCCTTAAATCCTTGTAAATCAGTTTTAAAAAAGAATTCAAAAGTCTAAAGGGGTGTTTGGGACAGTGGGTCAAAAAGGGTAAATTTGTGTTAAAAACCTTATGGGTCATTAAGGCAACTTTGGTCAGCTTTTTTAAGCTTATCTTAATCTATTTTCCAAGTTTTCATGGTCTTTAAGCTCGTTTTGAGTCTTTTCTAATTTGTCTTTGAAAACTGTCTTAACAAAACAGTCTAGAAGTTCTTGTTTAATTCAGCCTTTTAATCCAGCTTTTGTGTGTTGTTTTTGTGTCTTTCTAAGTGTCTAAATGCATTAGTTGGTTGTTCTTTGAGTCTATTAGTGTTTTGAAAAATCTGTCAAGTTTTAAGTCATTTTCTTGGTTTCTTTGAAGTCCCTTTTTCATTCTCATTTTTTTAGTCACTAAAAATTATTTTTAGCTTTTTAAATCTTGAGCATAAGCTCATTGGAGTACATACTCCATCTGTTTTAATCTAGTTTTCATTTTCAAGTTCATTTTCTAACTTATTTTCTAGGCTGCATAAGCCATTTTTTTTAGAAAAACTCAGCATTTGCTGAGTAACCCAACCCCTTTCACAAGCATTTTTTTTTCCTAGCTTATTTTATGTTCAAACTTTGTGTTCTTTGTTTTGTTAGAAAGCCCATAAGCTGAGCTTTTAGCCCCCTATAAGCTACTTGTCCTCAAGGTCCCTTTAAGTGACTTATTTTTAAGCCATAAAGTGGTCCCAAAGGCTGTTGCTTGCCAGTGTGTGCCCCTTTGCTAATTGCTTATTTTTAGCTTTTCTGCTTGTTTCAGTAGCTTATTTTTGTTCTAATTTGCTTATTAGGTGCAGTTAAATATTTGTCTTAGCTTAGTTGTCTTTTATCCTAGCTTATTTGCCTTTAAAATTGCTTAACAACTTAGCTTATATAGTCCTTAGTTAAAAAAAAGCTAAATCTGCCAACTCTTTACTTGCTTATCTTTTGTGCTTATCTTTGTTGAGAATTGCTTGTTAGTAGTAGCTTATTAACTGCCTTAGCTTATTTTGCTTTTACTTTAGTTTTTTTTTAAACCCCAAAAAGCCAAAACAGTTAGGGCTTTAATCAAATTTTAGTTTTTAAATAATCTGTCAGCTTATTTGTGCTTATATCTAGCTTATTTTAAGTTTTCATAAAAAGTTGTTATTTTTAAAATTGCTTATTTTTGTCTCCTTTATAAGTTTTTAAAAGAAGATAAAAAAAATATTTTTTTCAAAAAGGGAGGCCACAGGGGTCGAACCTGTGACCTCCCCTTTAACTAGCCAACACCTCACACACCACACACAACACCAACTGCCCTGGGGTCTTTTTCAGGTTATAACATGCACAATTTATTTGTTATAGTCACTTTCAGTTTTTAGCTTATCTGCTTAATTGCTTATTTTAACTGCTTATTTCATCTGATTTTTCATAGTTAGTATTTTTCTTAGATAAAGCAAAGTTCAAAGCACTTTTCTGTATTTTTTCATAATTTTTGCAATTAGTTTACTATTTTTTATAATTAATTTTTATTTAAAAAGTTTTTAAATCATAATAAATTAAATAAAAATCAAAAAAAAAATTTCTTTTTTAGAAAATTTTATTTTATCAGTATGCATCTAGGAAAAATAGAAAAACTTTCGTAGGGTCATTTTTGCAAAATTTTATTTTTTAAAGAACGGGTTTCGACCCCGTTTTTGTTTTCTTATTTTTAAGCTCGTTTTAGCTCTGTTTTTAGTCTAGTCTTTTTTATTCTTCATTTTTAGTCACATAGAGTAGACTAGAAGTGAAACAAATCTTTGTAGGGTTAATTTTTAAGAATTTAGGTTTTTGACCCTTTGTTTGGGGTTCGTGCTCTCGTTCTTTTAGTTTTATTTCATAATTTTTAGGTTTTTCTTAATCGTTTTTGCATATTAGTAGATAATTTAGCTTTCTAATCCCCTTAATCATTAATATCATTCAAATTCCAACTTTCCGACTGTACCGATTTTCAAGTCCAGCCTCGTTGGGGATAAACGACCCGGGAATATCATACTCCTCGGATTTTATTGATTGTCTTTCTTTTAAACTTTTCAAGGGCAACTTGAATTGTTTTTTGGTTATATAAGTAGTAGTATATTTATAATATATTAATTATTTATTTACCTATATAAAAAGAGACTTGTCAATTTTTGGCGCCGTTGCCGGGGAGGCTGTGTGTCGATTATCCGTACTGTTTGAAACTTAGTTTTTGAAGATCCTTCATTCTTGAAGTTATTTGCTTTATAAAAAAGTTTAAATTAACCGTAGGTACCAAGATAGGAATATACGTTTTTTCTTATGTTTTATACAGGACTTTGGAAGCAAAGAATATCGACGAATATTGGTGGAGAATTTACAAATCTGGAAGATCTTGAAGTGTTGGAGTCTTGAAACTTCAAGACGGCTGTTCAACACAATCTTGCTAATAAACTCAACATGGAGAATCTACCGAGAAAATATCAGGGGAGTTTCTTATTTTAATTCTTTTTAATTCCCGTATTTTAATGTTTTATCTATAGAACGAGGACGTTGTATAATTCAAGTGGGGGGATGGAATTAGAATATTTACTTGTCTTATTTTTCACACTAAAATGCTTAAATTATGCTCAAATTTAAAAAAAATCAAGCATACTTACTTGATACATAACCCGCACACAATAACCCTTGTTAGATATTGTGAGGATTTAACCTTATCCGTTTCCAAATGTTTACTCAAATTCCACAAAAATATAAGTGTGTCGGTGATGTAGTAGACTTTAGAACTTGGCTTGGTATATCTATTCGAGACCGCAATAATGAGTACTATGGATTTAGATGGAGTAACTTGTTTAAACTGGTAAATTTTAGGATTACACCCAAATCGCTTTTACATGTTGCTTATTAACTAACTACAGTGGTTAGTTAACCCCCGTATAAACCCTTTGTTTACTCTTATTTTAAGAGTAAGATACCTCTAGAACAACCTGTAGAGCCAATCCTTTAGGAACTACACCAATTATTTGTTTCGTTACACCTTTACACCTTAGCCTACCCTGTTAGATTAAGTTTATTTTATAGTTGTTGATTCCAACTTAAGATCGATTCCTTAGCTTGTAAAGGTTAAGTTATTCTGGATAACTCCAAAACAACTATGATATAAACTTTGTGAATACTAAAGAGTATGCGGAATCTACTCTTTAATACTTAGAAGAATATAAATGAAATAGTAAATTGTATGAACAATGATATCACTAAAAAGCTCCAATATTATTATTATCAATAATACGAGTACTCTGTGTAGTACTAGGGTTTACAACCTTGAAGCTATATATCAAAACGTATGAATGTGTGAATGTGTGTCTATAACCATAACCTAGGATCTCCTTTTATACACCAAGGAGTCCTTTACAAGATAACTACAGATCTTCTATAATTCTAATAGATAACTGCAAATCTTCTAACTTAATAAGATATACATATCTTTTACAAAAATATCTCATACTTATCCCGTAAGTAATCTTGATAAACAATCTTCTTCTTTGTCCTTCTGACAGTAGAAACTCTTCTAGCAGTTGTAATCTTTCAGCAGTTGTAAGCAGCAACATTAACTTTTATTCCAGCAGCACTAACTTAGCAGCAGTTACTTCCAAACAGCATCAAGAAGCTTTTAATCCCAACAATCCTCCCCTAAACTTGATATTCGTCTTCTGAATCTCAAGTTTTTTCATTAAAAGTCTTCACCATCACCAGGAGGCTGCATTCAAACACTTCCAGGATTCTTGTGTTGTTTTGTCATGAGTTTCAGAAGTTGATAGCACATCTCATTCCAATGGTCAGTTTGAAGCTTCTTGTTAAGCATTTTTGTGATTGTTGTAGGTGTTAGTGGATACTTTTTCTCTACCAGCATAAAGATATGCAGATTCTGAAATATCAAAAAAATGTACTCCACTTGAAGAAAATAGCTTCTAAACTGTCACATTATATCCTTGTAGATTTCTCCATACTTTACTCTCTACATCAGGCTCAAACATCACCTTTAGATCACCCTATAACACTCTTTCATATGCCTCCTCTGGCCTTGTATTCCCATGTTTAGCTTTAACCAACTTCCAGAGTGTTTCTAGGTCTTCTCTGTCAATGTTCTGAAGCAATCTAATCATTGATGAGTACCTCCTTGAACTACCATCATCTCTTATGATTTGAAAGTATCCCATCTTTCCTTCTTTGATGACTTTCCAGTCAACTATGATTGGGGACTTAGTGGCTAGTGGTATAGCATCAATTGCTACATCATCATTACTCCATATGCTTTTTCATTTCAGCTTCATCATCCACTTCAGCTTCTACATTCTCATCTATCTTTTTCTTCTTTGAATTATCAGACTTAAGTTCTTCTCTTGTTCTCTTAGAACTTCCTTCTGCCTGGCTTTTACTTCCTTCCACAACCTATGAATCCATAGGAACAAATGAATCTACCCACTGCATAGTATTGTCAAATAACATTTGAATTTCTTCAAAACTTTTGTTCTTCAACTGACTATGCTTGTAATTAGCCATATATTTCAAATAAGTACACATTTTATTCCTCTTTTGGGCTTTGGTTGGTGGTTTTCTTCTGATCTCTTCAGCTCTAAGGTTTGCAAAGTGCTTCTTCCTTTTGTCCATGAGCTCTATAAACAGTATTGATCGTTCTTCAATGGTCAACTCTCCTTGTTCTTCTGCTTGTAGTCTCTGAGCTAACTCATAATCTGCCTCCATCATAGCTTGAGTATTATCCCATGAAATTAAGTTATCCTCTTCTTCTTTTTGTCTTGCTGGCCTTTTCTCTTCTTCTAATTCAGATTACAATTCTTCTTGAAGTCTTTGAGCAATTTCTTCATCCACCAAAATTTGATCTTTCTTTTTCAAAAGTTTTTCAGGCTCAACCATTTTTACATTGCCTTTGTCATTAGCCTTTTGGAAGTTGTTGATAGTTGTGATGATTTTGTGTAAATTTACTTGCTGCCTAACTACCAACCCCTCTAACCTTGGGTCTTGTATCAATATTGTAGTTGTTGTAAAGCACACAGCAGTTGTAACAAACAACCTTAGGTTTAGCTTCATTGATTTCTATTCAAGGTCTGAGCCAGAGTGAACACATCAACATTGTAGTTGTAGCACAAGCAACAGTAGTAACTTCAGCAGTAACTAACTACCTTTTTAAAACTTTACTTTCCTGCTCATCACAAGCGCCGTTATAGTTCAAAAGCATTACAAAGGGGTATCAGTCATGCAAGTCTCCGCAGAGCTCAGCAGGGATCGCGACGCGGGAAACGTGTTCACACTCTACCGAGCAATCATCACTCAGCCATACGTGAGTATGTGCCTCGCGCCGGGATAGTGGAATGGGCGAGAGGTGAGGAGCCTCCTGAGGGGCGGACGGGCCCAAACCTTTATCTTTAGAGGATTCTATTCGTGTAGTTCTACTAACCTTCCTTAACCTTTTAAGCCCTGGAGTTCTTGACTTATTCCTCCTGTCAAGCTTCTTGACCCTCTCCTTTAATTTAGTAATCTCTGTAGCTTGAGAGGTCTTAGTGTTCTCCAACTCAAGAACTCTTTCAGACAGTTTTGTACAAAGTTCCAATAATTCATTTAGTTTCAGTCTATCCTCACCACTAAGTAGTGGATCATTGGAATGTATAGGTACATGCTCCTCATTGGCAGCCTCATCAGTGATAGGCTTTGTAGAAACCACTGGGTTGAGGAACCTCATGTCCTTTCCTCTGATTCTCTTTTTGGCTGTTTCTCTTCTGAGGCTGTGATGAGAGGGTGTGTGTTAAGAAGAGCATTGATGAATGAGAGTATACAGCGACCCTCAGCGCGTAGAGTGTCATCGTGGGCTATCGTGTATTAAAGCGAGACTATGAGAGTTTGAGAAAATAAAGGGGTAACTCTCCCTCAGGCAGAGAGAGCATTTTCGCATACGCGGACGAGTAGAGCGGTATGGAGCAAAGACCTTCTTATATGTTGATGGCGAGAGGTGTGTGTTGAGACATAAGAGGTATAACTATTATGTTTGGTCATATCCTTCAAACTGTTTACCATGGGGGGGTGGGAGAGTGAGTCAAGGGGAGTGTGAGAGTGTGTAGTGTGGTGGTGGTGGTGGGTTGGTGAGTGAGTGTAGAGTGATGTGTGTGGTAGTGTGTTGTGTGCGTGTGTGTGTGGGGGTGTGAGTGTGTGTAGTGTGTAAAGTGTAGATGGAGCGCGCGCGATCTTATTCAGCGCCTACGCGGATAGGGATACGAGTTTAGTCAGAACACGTTTAAGTGTGGGCCAGGGGGCCGAGCCCGTAGCGAGAGTTAGTCATTATTATACCAGAGATTGTAATAGCCAATAATGATATACTATGAAAAGAGTATCAAGATATCTAATATATAGGGTTTAGTAGGTGTGGCGCGCACTACAGATTGGTGTTCTTATTGGCCGCTAGTGCTGACACGGTTGTGAGATAATTCCGTACGGCAGTTACGGTGTCGTTCTATGTAGCGAGCTAATTGTCAGTTCAGTGCAATTTGGTTAAGATGTGATCGAGGCCGATGTTGTTATCCATTTGAAGTAAAGAGGGCAGCTATTAGAACTGATGTATAAGGCAGATATTTTGATGTATTGAGATTATATTGTGCGAACGTCTCTCAGTTGCATCATCGCATGAAGAGACGAAAACAGGAGTGATTATGAGCATGAGTCATGTAGATCTCAAGTGCAGTACTAGCGAGCTAATCGAATATAGATCTAGTTGAAGAGCTCTCTCCTCACACGACTGGTGCACAGTTAGGCGATCACCGGTCTTCCTATCTACTTTCAGTGGGTGTGCCTTAGTAGAATGACGGACAGAGCGCCTCACACCGCGGGGAGCTCATGTGTATGATTATTATATCCCAATATGCGATTAACTCCGAGGTCTCGCGTAGACTTATGCAAGATGGCATCTGATCATGAGGATCTCTGAAATGATGGTGGAGAGTATATCACGCCGGTTGTAAGTAATAGGCATATCTGGAGAGAGGAAGCTGGATGCATATCAAAAAGTATCGACAGAGAATAGTGCTGGAGCCAGGGACGGCTACTATCCGCGTGATGAGGCGATGCAGGTTGATAGCGGTGCTACCAGCGCACAGAGTCTCTCTCAATGTGAGTAATTCAGCAACTTTTTCACGGTTACGAGGACTCGTTGTGTGTGGTGGGATGTTTGTGTGGCGATGGATGAGATTGTCTCTCTCTCTGGGAAGTTAGTGAGTATAGAGTGAGGTGAATATGGAGTGGTAGACGAGTGACAAAACTTTAGGTTCGACATTGTGTTGGGTTTTGATGATGAATGATAAAATTAAGTTAGGGTTTATGATTATAGAGTATATCAAAGTGTAAAATCGATTGAATGAATGATTAAAACCCTTAATCGAAGTATTTATGAAATCACCCTCAACAACATTAACTAAGACTGGCAGCATTAACTAAGACTTGCAGTAGTAAGTGTATGTCTGGCAGCATTAACTTAACCAGCAGTAGTAAGTTTATGCCTAACAGCATTAACTAATAGGCAGTAGTAAGTGTATGCCTAACAGCATTAACTTTGAGTCACCAGCATTAACTCCAATTTCGTTCCAAAAAGCATTTCCATCATCAATTTTGATTCTCACAAGCTCTCTTTCTGTTTTTATTCTCACTATATCTCTCAATTCTTTTCTCACTGAATCACTCTGTCTGTTTTTATGTCACACATCTCTCTTTCTGTTTTTCAGCTTACTATTTCTCTCATTTCTTTTTCTCACCAATTCACTCTATCTGTTTTTATTTTCACACATCTCTCTTTCTGTTTTTCATTCTCACCAATTTCTCTCATTTCTTTTAGCTCACATAGTCACTCTTTCTATTTTTGTTTCACACATCTCTCTTTCTGTTTTTCATTCTCACTAATTTCTCTTAATACTCACAATATTAATTATAACAAACAATAGTAAGTATAACTAACAGCATTAACATAGCAGTATTAAGTATAACTAGCAGCACTAATTATACTTACCAGTAAAAAGTTAGTCCAACCGAACTAACTTGAATTTCATCATTAGCTACTGTTCCATTCCATTTCAAGCATCATTTGTGCATAATCCGTTGCATATTAACACAATTATCCTCCCCTCAAACAATACATCAGAGGTTAAGCATTCCAATACTTGCAATCTGATATTGAAATCTGCTAACATCAAATGCTTTTGTGAGCAAATCTGCAACATTCTGATATATGTGAATCTTTATCATCTGAATAAGCTTCTTCTCATTGGAATGTGCTTAGTCTTTGAGTGAAACACTGGACTCTTAACTATGCAGATGGTGCTTTCATTGTCAATGAAAATCTTGGTATTCATTAAATTGTATCCATAATCTAGCATTTGATTTTGAATCCAGAGTACTTGTCTACGGCAACTAGCAACAGCCACATATTCTGCTTTAGTAGTAGAGTTGGCAACTACAGTTTGCTTCTTGCATTGCCATGAAATCAATCTGCTTCTAAGAAATTGACAACCTCCTGTTGTGGATTTCCTATCTAAACTTGCACTAGCATAGTCACTATCAAGATAAGCTTCCAAATCAAATGGTGAGTCCTTAGGATACCAAAGGCCTAATTTAGGTTGACCTTTCAAGTATCTAAAGATTCTTTTCACAACATAAAGATGTAAACCTTTAGGTATGACTTGAAATCTTGCACAATCACATATAGCAAACATTATATCAGGCCTTGAAGATGTTAAATACATCAATGAGCCAATCATTGATCTATATAAGTGAACATCAACATCTTCAGCTTCTGTATCCTTAAGTAATAGCTTTGAAGTCTCCATGGGTGTACTTGATGTCTTCACAGTTAAAAAACCAAATTTTTTCAAAATTTCATCCACATACTTGTCTTGACTGATGAAAATCCCATCATCTTTCTGTGTCACTTGTAGTCCTACGAAGAAAGTTAGCTCACCCATAAACTCATCTGGAACTTCTTGTGCATCAATTTCTCAAACTCAGTGCATAACTTCTTTTTAGTAGATCCAAAAATGATATCATCAACATATACTTGAACTAGTAGAATATCACTTTTGACTCTTTTAATGAACAAAGTCTTATCTATCTAACCTCTCTGAAATCCATTGTCCAACAAATAGGTAGATAACGTCTCATACCAAGCTCTAGGAGCTTAATGTAGACCATATAATGCCTTTTCTAAGGGAACTTTGGATCTTCAAACCCTGGAGGTTGACAAACATAAACTTCCTCTTCAATCTTGCCATACAGAAATGCACTCTTCACATCCATCTGGTAAACTACAAAGTCTTTGAATGAGGCATAGGCTAAGAACAGCCTAATTGCTTCAATCCTAGCAACTGGAGCAAAAACCTCATCATAATCTATTTCCTCTTCTTGAGTGTAACCCTGTGCAACCAGCCTTGCCTTATTTCTAACCACAATACCTCTTTCATCTTTCTTATTCCTATACACCCATTTAGTACCAATGGCTCTTTTGCCAAGTGGTAAATCCACTAAGGTCCAAACATGTTGTGACTTGAACTGCAGAAGCTCTTCTTGCATAGCTTCTATCCAATTTAGATCTTTTAATGCTTGGATTACCTTTTTGGGCTCTTCCTGGGATAGGAAACAAGCAAACAGACAATTATGAAGGTCTTCATGAGTTTTCTCTTCATAAACAGCACTAATAAACCCTTGTTCATTTGTAGTCTTTGTCATTCTCCTTGTCAGTACACTAGATTGTACATCACCAATCACATGATCAAGTGAATGATCTTTATGGATTCTTGTATTTGGAGTAGAAGGAACTGGATATGTGGTAGTAATGTTGCTCATGTCCACTTCTGTTTCATCACCAAAGAAATCAGCATGTGTGGCTGTAGCAATATCTCCTAAAGAAAACATGTCTGGTTCAGTATTAATACTTGGCTCATCAGTATTAACACCTTGAGTATTGTTTTTAGATTTCTCTTGATCAACAATTCCACTTTCTTTATTTACACCTTCATCAACCTTCTTTTCAACATCACTAGAACATTGTGGTTCATCATTACTAACATTCTTTGAAAAAGAATCAAATAGTGAACCATCTTTCCACAGTGGCATCAAAATGTAGTCTTGGCCAGATCATGTCTCCTTGCTAGAATGACATGTACCAATACTTTCTTCTGTATCTATAGAATCATTAGAGTTTATACCTGCAACAACTAGCACATAATTCATTAATTTTGTCAGAACATCAATATCAAACAGCTAATTTGGTCCATCACCTGCAATAATAGGCTTATCCTCCAAGAACCTAATATGCAAGTTTTCTTCTACTTTCCTTGTTCTAGTGTTGTATACCCTGAAATCCTTACTATTCATTAAGTATCCAACAAAGAATCCTTCATCTGGCTATCAAACTTGCCTAAATAATCTAAGGTATTAAGAATGGTAACATGACATCCAAATGGTCTCATGAAGCTTAGAGCAGGTGTTCTACCTCTAAACAGTTCACAAGGGGTCTTGTTATGAGGCTTAACTACTAATACCATATTCTGCACATAGCAAATAGTATTAACTGTTTCAGCCCAAAATGTAGTAGGTAACTTAGAGTCAGCTAACATGGTTCTAGCAGCCTCAATATTTCTCCTTTCAGCAACACCATTTTACTGAGGAGTTCTAGCTACACTAAATTCCCACTTAATGCCTTTCTGTTCATAAAACTCACTCATAATTCTATTTTTGAACTCTGTTCCATTGTCACATCTGATAATCTTTACTTTCTTATCAACTAGATTTTCTATCTCAGATATAAATCTCTTAAGAATTCCACTAGTCTCATCCTTAGTTGCTAGAAAGAAAACCCAAGTAAATCTGCTATAATCATCAGTAACAACTTGCTAGAAAGAAAACCCAAGTAAATCTGCTATAATCATCAGTAACAACTAGACAATATTTTTTATTCATTAAGCTGCTCACAAAAGTTAGACCAAACAAGTCCATATGCAACATGAATAAAGGTTTAGTAATAGAGTTCTGAATCTTGGACTTACAAGAGGCTTTGTGTTGCTTTCCCTTAAGGCAAGCAACACAAGTTTGGTCATTTTCAAAACGTTTTAAAGGTAAACCTCTTACAATATTTTTCTTAACAAGTTTATTAATAGTTTTAAAATTTACTTGACCTAGCCTCCTATGCCATAACATTGATTCATCAAGTGTGGCCTTTGCAACAAGACAACTTAAACTCTCTTTAGGAATAATATTCTTCATATCAACACTATACATATTGTTCTTTCTAGGAACTTTAAGTAAAACCTGACTTTCATCAGCTAACTTAAAGTCAGACGACAGAACAAAACATCCAGTGTCAGTAAAAAGAACATTGTTCTTTTTGGCACACATCTGTGAAACACTAAAAAGGTTAAATTGTAACTCCTTGACAAAGTACACATCCTCACAATCAAGCTTACCAGTTTTAAGAGTTCCTTTACCAGTAATTTTCCCTCATTTGGCTCCTCCCCCAAAGGTAAATATCCCTCCCCCCCCCTCCCTCTCCATCCTAATTCCTTGAATCTGAGAGATAGGTCATGTTCCCTGTCAGGTGCCTATGAGATCCCATGTAACATAGCCTTGATCTTCTATTTGTGGATGACCCTGCACATAAAATAAGGAAATTAGTTTCCTTTGGGGACCCAAGCCATCACTGACTTGGATTGCCTTGTGCAATCACATAAATTATGTTTTTCAAAGTATATTTGATGCACTATTAGTTGGGTAGGTTACCAACATGCTGAGGCTTAACAACATTTAACCTGATTTTCCCTTATATAACATTAACTACTGCTGAATTTGGCCTAGTAGTATTAACTGCTTTTGGCCTAGCTAGTATTAACTTTTTGGCATAAAATTTTTGTTAGTTAATGTTGTTCTTGCTTGATAGGACCTCTTTACAGTTGATTGTGCTAATTTATAAAAATGTGACATTGGTCTAGCACTATAAATTGTAGTTTTAGGATGAGCAATAGTAACATGCCTAGCAGTATTAAGTGATCTTAGGCCAGTTTTCATTAAAACTGCTCTTGGAACCATGTTCATGTGATCACTAGGGTGAGCCTTTTTAGCAAAATAATTGTAATTCACCCTTGTATAATCATTCCCAAATACCACCCTTTCCCTTTGATGGTAATTGCAGTTAGCCTGCACATGGTCAAAACTTCCACAGATAAAACAAGCTTTATTGTACATCACAAAGTTACTTTCTAGCTGCTAGGACTTCTGATTATTCCAGTTTCTTTGATTTCCCCTAGGACTTTATGACCTATACATTTTAGCATACTTAACTGGTTTCCTAACTGGTTTTTCTTGTTGTTTAGGTCTAACAAATTCTATCTTAGCAACAGTAAGAAAAACAATTTTCTTCTTTAACTTATCATCTGACACCAACTCTTTAACCAATGGGGCATCAGGAGATTTTCTAATCTCATTAGAAATATCTTCACTAACACTCTTACTAGTCTTAGGTCCATAGCCTTCAAACTCAGGCTGTTGGAACTCCTCTAGACCAGAGTTGGACAAATCAAATTTTGGAGGTGAAAATAACCCTGTAAGGGGAGGTGGAACAACATTATAGCTTACAAACCCCACAGCCTTTCTAATTTTATCAGTTATCTGACTCCCTATTAATTTGTCTAGACTCTTAGAAGTATTTTCAAATTTTTTAATTTTAAGTTGATTGCTTTCTTTTTCCTGCTTAAGCTTTTCTAACTCACTTTTAAGCATATTAAGTTCTGAGTCTTTATATGAGATATCTCTTTTTAGAACAGCAAGTTGTTCACAAAAAATAACCTCATTCTTTTTGTAAAAGACAAGTTGCTCTTCTACAGATGCTAACCCTCTTTTATAAGTAGCTAAATTGAACTCAGATTTGTTAAACTCTATTCTTAAATCATCAAGTTGAGTTTTAAGAGTTTCAAAACTTTTTAGACAAGTTTTTTCATTATGTACCTCAGAGTCTGAAAAAGCCATAAGAGTCATGTTTGTAGGAACTTCATTATCTGCCATATAGCTCCAGTCAAAGCCAGCTCCATCAATAGCCACCATGGCTTTGGAAGAAGTTTCTTAACACATTTAAGTTCTTCCTAGAGCGTCTTGATTCTTGTTCTGCTATCTTGGTTCCTAGGTCCTCTGCATTCCCTTGCAAAGTGTCCCATCTTATGGCAGTTGAAACACTTCACCTTGGATTTGTCATATCCAGTTGTGTCACTCCCATTGATAGTAATCTTTCTACCAGTTTTCTGGAAAAACCTTTTTGTCCTCATGCTCAGCAATGCTAACTACCACTTCAAATCCATTTCTTATATGTCATCTTCATGGATATGTTCAAGGTCCTCATATATAAGTTGAGACCCATTTGGTTGACTGGCCAAAAATGCATAAACAGTGTCATCACTTAAGTTAGCAGTACTAACTTGAGTATTGGCAGTGCTAACTTAAGTGCTAGCAGGGCTAACTTGAGTGTTAGCGGCACTAACTCCATAAGCAGTATTAACTTCATTAGTACCGCTGTGGGATGACACAAAAGCCATATTCTGAGAACTTGAGCTTGAGCTTGAGCTTGCAGTTCCTTTAACCTCTTGTTTAACAATCTTGAAATTGTTGTAAAGATCATCAAAGCTCATTGTGTCTAGATCAGGTTTATTCCTCCAGACCATAACATAAGTATTCCATTCAGAAGGCAGACTTCTCAAAAATTTCAAATTAAGATCTTTTTGTGAAATTTTTTCACCCAAGATAGGCAGCTTACTTATAATCTTCTGAAGCATGTTAAAAATAGAGTCAAGAGACTCTGTGCTTGGAGCACTAAAGTTCTCATACATTTGCTTCAGAAGAGTCTTCTAAGTCTTCTTTATAGCTTCATTACCACCAAATCTTGTTTGTATAGCAGCAAACAAAGTCTTAGCATTCTTGTACTGATTAAATGTCATTAGATGTTCATTAGAAAGTGCCATCAATAACATACTTCTTGCCTTCACATCATTCTTCTTTTGAGCCTTTTCTTTAGTAGTTACAGGACCCGGTATTAGTGAAGTTGAGGTACCATCAGCATTTGTTGTTGTTTGAGCTACTGGTTTGAATGAGTTTCCATTCTCTATGACATCCCATAGAGCATAGTCTTGTACTTGAAAGTATTGCTCAATCCTTAGCCTCCACATATCATATTCACCCTGTTTGAGAATGGGAAACTTTGCAGTAGTAGTGGTTTGTGCAGTTTCTAGATCCATCTCTTCATTGTGAGTAAAAAGTTCTTCTTGTAATTTTCTTCTAGATCAAAGTTTCAGAACCTAAACTCTGATACCACTTGTTAATCCCAACTTAAGATCGATTCCTTAGATTGTAAAGGTTAAGTTACTCTGGATAAATCCAAAACAACTATGATAGAAACTTTGTGAATACTAAAGAGTATGCGGAATCTACTCTTTAATACTTAGAAGAATATAAATGAAATAGTAAATTGTATGAACAATGTATGAACAATGATATCACTAAAAAGCTCCAATATTATTATCAATAATACGAGTACTCTGTGTAGTACTAGGGTTTACAACCTTGAAGCTATATATCAAAACGTATGAATGTGTATGAATGTTTTGTACATTTAACTCTATACCCTAGAACCTCCTTTTATACACCAAGGAGTCCTAACAGGCTTACAATATTTTCCTAAGTTATCATGATCTTCTAAATAAATAACTTATACGTATCTTTTACAAAAGTATCTCATACTTATCCCGTAAGTAATCTTGATAAACAATCTTCATCTTAATCCTTTCTCTTGTCTTTATCCTTCTGACAGTAGAAACTCTTCTAGCAGTTGTAATCCTCCAGCAGTTGTAAGTAGCAGCATTAACTTTTATTCCACCAGTACTAACTTAGTAGTAGTTACTTCTAAACAGCATCAAGAAGCTTTTAATCCCAACTTTTTTCTTTTCTCTTTTTTTTAAAAACATAATACAACATGGGGGTTTATAATACGTACCCCTACACTTAAGCTTTTACATGCTCGATATATACAATTTGACTATTGACCCGATTTGAGGTGGATCAAAATAACATGCAGATCATTTGACAAACATATGGGGGTTTTGACTTAACTTTTCTTCCCCATTCTTCTGCGAAATAAATAATACCATGAATCCCAATCGTTCCAAAACTGTATTTACAAGGATAAAGACTTA
>BQNB010155669.1:0-15366 GCA_026074375.1 Tanacetum coccineum
GTTCTTAATTCAAGTTCCTTAATTCTCTCTTCAGGGCAGAAAATCTCGAAGTCGGAAGACTGGTTGGTTGATTCATTAATGGTTTTGAAGAGGAAAGAATCAATAGTTTGCATCATTTCTAAAAGCTTGTTTATTCGGTCGTAAACTTAGCGTGAGTACTCCTGAGAAAGAGATCCTAAGGTCGATGATGGATTCACATTCTCCATAGTGAAGAATAGAATAGTTAATGGAAATTACGAACATATACACAAAGAAAAGATGGACTACAAGAAAGCTAACGTACGAAAATTAAATTCTCACTTGAAAGGATTCAAGCAAGTAGAACTAAGCTAAACTATGATCAAAACCTAACTATTCCCCACGCAGCGGCGCTAAAAACTTGATGCGGTTGTCGTAAGGGACTTCTACAAGAAGTTTTACAACTCCCTAGGCAGAGTACCTAACCGTTGTAGTAGTAGTATAGGCAAGACTCGGGGGTTGTTATCGTTCTCTAGGGGAATAGGTTGGGAAGGCTTGATCACGGTCTAACAGAATTCTAGGGGTTGAGAGAAGATTATTTTTGTGTTTTTATATTTATAGGAAAGCAAGTAAATCTATGGTTTGAGAGGTTGGTTTGTTTAACTAATAACTAAACTAATATCTAATCTACTGGTGATAACTTTATGATAATTAAATGTATTTACTTAATCATGCACTACTTATCAGATTGCTTCTCCTAATCATGTTGCCTTGTCACACTTGTGATGATATGTGTAAGTATTTCCTAGGTCATGAACGGATTACACGAACCCGCCGTCTATTTAATATTCCGTTAGGGCAACGCACAAGTAAGGTAGTATGAAGACTATTACAAGGCCCCTAAGAGTACATTAAATGCATGTGAAATATCTTAAGAGGGATCAACCATATAAAGGGGCAAGGTAGTATGAAGACTGTTACCCGATGGTATCCTTTCTACGCACTCGCGTTTCCCTAGACGTGTCTACAGCGATACAGACAAAAGCTGGTTTTCTAGAACCTAACGCGCACAATCATCAATCAAGAAGCAACAGTAAAAGGATCTACAATCCGACTTTCATGCAATCATAAGCAAATACAAAGGAGGGTTTAGCCTCGCATGTTATAAAGAAAGCAAAGAGATAAATCAATCACACAACACATAGACATATTGAATGATTAATGATAAATAACCTTACTTGAATTAAAACATGGATTCAAGGTAGTTCAATAGGGTTTTGAGGCCCTAAAAATGACCTTAAAAGCTGCTACAAAGACTAGGGTTCATCTCCTAAAAGTTATACAAAGTTACACACTTAAAACCCTAAAATCGTTTTTGTATATATAGAGATATTGATGTGACGGCGTCGCGTTAAAGTCCTGACGCCGTCACCACGTGGATGATTCTAGATCCTGTTTAAGTCGGCCACGTCCTGACGCCGTCGCTAGATCTCTGACGCCGTCACTGGATAAATCATGACGGCGTCGCTTAATAGCCGCGACGCCGTCTCCACGCTCTGTATGAGTAATTCTTCATGATTTTGTCCGTAATCTTGTCCGTTTCTTCTCCAAATGAGCTCAAGTCACGTGTATTTCCTCCAAATGTCATCCAAGTTCTAAAAACCTAAAAACGAACGATTAAGCACATAATCTGGGCATATTTGCATGATTTAAAGGGTTAGATGACCCCTAAAAAGTGTATAAAATGACACATCATCACCCACTTTGAGACATGATATCTTATTCATATTAACTCCATTTTGGACATACTTTAGCTCGTTGTGAAGCTCTCTTGAAGGAGAACGCAAACGACAAGCTAATATAAATATATATAACATATAGATGTATTAAATAGTGTCTAAAGTTTGAAAAAACACATTTTGCTAAACTATTTTTCCAACAATCCCCCACATGAATAGAAATCGGTTAAAAAAACACAAAAGTTTCTGCAAAATTTCTGCAGTTGAGTCCTGCATAGGATAGGTAGGTGTGAACCTTTGAACCTTCACTTGTGAGATGCACTTAGCCTCCTAGATATGAGTAGACGCGATGTCCTTGAACTCAGCCTCTGTTTACGTAGACGACAATACAGACTCACACACGACTCTCCCTGACCTTGTCAAGTCCTCATAGTCGTGCCCGTTATGGTCATGAGCACTAGCCCGGTTCTGTAAGAGCTCTTAGGAATTGCGCCTCCCATAATTCCATTCGAAGCGACCTCACTTCTCTCTCGCATAGGTGATTTCATCATGAATCATTAAAAACATATGTTTTGTGATTTTATCTTGAATCACTATGCTTTGTGATTACATCCTGAATCATTAAAGCCATATGTTTAACCTCTCAACAAGTCACATTTGTTATAGGAATGGACTAGGATGTTACAATTTTAAGTAACACCCCATATTGACGTGACTTCCCCCATATTTATATGATTAGGTTGTCCTATTGAACCCAGATCTTGGGATCTCTAGTCAACTGGGTTAGGTTTTCCTTCATAGAAAATCATTTCTTTAAGGGCTTTAGTCACATTCCTTTAGACGAACTCTTCTAACCTAACTCTCATGCTATAAGCCTTTTCGTAAGTGGATCCGCGATGTTATCCATTGACTTTACGTAGTCAATCCTGATAACTCTATTTGAGAGTAGTTGTCGCACAAATCACCGTCTATGATGAATATGTCTCGACTTACCGTTTTACATTGTGATATGAGCTCTGTCAAAATTCAATTGACTATCACACTTTATAAACATAGACGTTACTGGTTTACGCCATCTTGGTATGTCCATTACGAATTAACGTAAATATCCGCATATTCTATAAATTTATCTTAAATGATAAATTCACATTTCATCAAAGATTTAGCTATAAGCGTCTGTTTGAAAAACTGTCAAAATTTCTAAAACATAGCTTCCCACTTAGCGTAAATACATCTGCTCTAGTGGATCTAGATTCTTATAAGAATCTGTATTTTCATTACTCTATCATTTGATAGCAACCGGATATCTTCCATAATGCAATATTGTAAGTATCATAGTACTAATTTAATACTTATTCAAATGGTCCCCACTTAAATTATTGGTATATCTACTTAACCTGACTATCATGTCACACACACGTCATTAAACACATAAGGTGCCTAATATTCTTTGAGTATTTAAAATAGGCAACACCTTTACCTATATTTTAAATAGAAAATGATGGCATTAGATTCTAGCTAGGCCTGAATCCTCCACATTGGACCTCTCAAGAATATTGTCCTTATAATGTTTTTTACTTCAAAACAAATCCATATTGGTTCACATCTAAGAACCATATCTAACAACTAATGAAGTTCATGTCAAATCTTGACTCCAACATATCATTAGTGGATTTGTTTATATTCTTATCACCTCAAGTGATAATTATACCATCTATTTATAAACACAAGAGTACATATATACTATCGATCACAAATACATCCATTAATTTCAAATCCACATTCTTACATTTGGAAAAGAGTCTAAGTTAACCAACGCATTGTACGTGATTCACATCTGGAAAGAGTCTAAGTTAGATCCAGCGCGTAGTACGAGCCGGAGATTCGAAGAATCTTGTGTACGAATTGGTTGCTTAATTGAAATTTGGCTTTCATCCTATGTATTGAATCCAATACAATTAAGTTTAATAATGAATAACATTAATTTGAGGTCCTACGGGTTACGCCTTTAAAAATGTTTTAAGCTGAATGTATTTCTAATGTCATTTTAGCAAAATGAAGTTGAAATTAAGACTTATGTGGATTCTTTAAATTGTATGGCATGCTGACTCGGAATGTTTTGAACTAATATGTTGTCTAATTAAACTAAATTAGATACCCACTTTTTGTATTGACACGGACTACAATATTAAAACTTGTGTTGAAGCCAAATTGACAAGATTGTCTTTTCTCTCGGTTGAACAGAAAATAACCGAACCCTTGATATGATTCACAAGGTTTTATGTGATTTGGAATTGATACCTACTAAGGTAGAGAATAGCGAGTGCTTCATCATATTTGTTGATGGTGTACAAAATATTGTTATTTATACTTACTAGAGAGTAAGGATGTAGACAAGATTGTTCTATACAAATAAGTTAAGAATCAACTTATTATCGAAAACAAGGTGGTTCGAAGTCATATCGGAGGTGAATATGTGTCTCTATTTCTAGATTTATGTGATATACTTAGAATAAGACACAAATTTATTGCTCTTGATACATCAACAATAGAATTGTTAAAAGAATTGTGCCTTATAAAAAATATGGTTAATGCCATGTTCTTAAGTCCTGGTTTAAGCCATGACATGTGGGGGAAAGCAATTATATCGGTTACTTATCTTTTAGATAAGATCCCTTGTAAAGATAATAAGATAGTTCTTATGAACTATGGATGAGAAGAAGATTATCTTATATAATTGCAGATCGAATATAAAAACAAGCCACACAAACACAAGAACTAATCTGAAATTCTCAAAAACGAGAAATTCTCTTATTTAATAAACTTGTAGGTTTCTCAAAAGCTGCCAGAGACAATCCTAAAATCGTCCTTATAAAGGAGGATAAGTTCTAAATAAAAAGGAAACAACATCTCATATAAAGCATAATTGAATTCCTGGTCCAAAATATAAAACCTTAAATAGAAAAACAATCCATTTGAGTCCCTAAAACAAACGAACCCCCCCCCCCCTCGAAAGGCCCAAAACTCTCGACATGGGGCATGGGCTTATGGCAAAAGTGAACGAAGTCTTGATCGTTGGGCCATTTTCGAGTGACCATACAAATTTCAGCCCAATCTGCCACAGAAATTTATTGCCGCAAAATAAGCGCCAAGCGTATTTATCACGTTGACTCACTCGTTGACCGCATCTGCATCATTATAATTATTTACAAATATGGGGGGATATCTAGCTAAGATATCTGTATTGAACCCCAAGGTTCAGAAGATTTGACCTGAAACTGTGAATTGCATATTCTTAGTATATACTCATAACAGTGGTGCTTATGTTTCTTTGTATATGTTGATATACACAAGAATACGATAATGGAATAAAGAAGTGCTTCCTTGTTTGAAAATATATTTCCTTGATAACGAAGGAAATTGTAAAATCATCTAGAATAGATGACGACGTTGTCCAAGATCAGAGACACTGAGATGATAATGATCTCCAAGATGAGAGACAAGATCAACCCAAGGATGAAGAGGTTGAACCTAGAAGAAGCAAAAGGGCAAGAACCAAGAAATCGTTTGGACCCGAATTTGTTTCTTTTATGGTAAAAAATGAACCTACTTCTTATCGAGAAGCGGTAACTTCCTCGAAATGGCTTGATGGAAAGAATCCATTAAAAGTGAAATAGATTCTATTTTACAAAATCATACTTGGGAGCTTGTGGATTTACTTTCGGGTTGTAAACCACTAGGCTATAAATGGATCTTCAAGAAGAAGACAAAAGCTGATGGCACCATTGACAAGTACAAAGTAAGATTAGCAATCAAAGGATTTAGAAAACAAGGTCTATATTACTTTGATACTTATTCTACGCGAATAACCCCAGTTAAGATGATACTTGCTATTACCGCATTAAGAAATTAGGAAGTTCATCAAATGGATGTGAAAATGACATTTCTAAACGGGGATTTAGAAAAAGTACTATACATGAACCAACCTGAGGGTTTCATGGCTCCTGGACTAGAGAGCAAAGTTTGTAGGCTTGTTAAGTCATTATATGGCTTAAGGCAAGCTCCCAAACAATAACATTGATTTTTTGACCATATCATGTAAGAATGTGGATTCAAAATTAATGGATGTATGTGCGATCGATAGTATATATGTATTCTTGTGTTTATACATAACTGGTATAATTAATTATCACTAAAAGTGGTAACAAGATAAACAAATCCACTAATGACATGTTCGAGTCAAGATTTGACGTGAACTTCATTAGTTGTTGCCTTGTTGGATATGGTTCTTGGAATGTGAACCAATATGGATTTGTTTTGAAGTCAAAAGATTATAAGGACAATATTCTTGAGAGGTTCAATGTAAGAGATTCTGACCTAGCTAGAATTCAATGACATCTTTTTAATTCTATTTAAAATAGAGGTAAAGGTGTTGCACATTTTGAATAGTCAAAGAATATTGGGCATCTTATGTGTGTAATGACATGTGTGTGACCTGATTTTATAACCAGGTCAAGTATACCAGTAATTCAAGTGATGATCATTTAAATAGTATTACATGAGCACTGTGATACTTATGAAATTGCATTATGGAAGATATCCAACTGCTATCAAATGATAGAGTAATGCAAAGTTGGATTCTTACTTTAGAGTCTAGATCCACTAGAGCGGATGTACTTACGCTAAGTGGGAAGCTATGTCTTAGAAATATTAACAATATTTCAAAAATATGTTTATAGCTAAATCTATAATGAAATATGAATTTATCATTTGAGATAAATTTATAAAATATGCAGGATATTTACGTTAATTCGTAAAGGACATACCAAGATGTCGTAAACCGGTAATGGCCATGTTTATAAAGTGTGATAGTCAATTAAATTTTGACAGAGCTCATATCACAATGTGAAATGGTAAGTCGAGACATATCCATCATAGACGATGATTGGTGCGACAACTACTCTCAAATAGAGTTATCACAATTGACTACGTAAAGTCAATGGATAACATCGCGGATCCACTTACAAAAGGCTTAAGTAGAGAGTTAGTTATAGAGTCATCTAAAGGAATGTGACTAAATCCCTTAAAGGAATGAGTTTCTATGAAGGAAACCTAACCCAGTTGACTGGAGATCCTAAGATTTGGGTTTAATAGGACAACCTAATCATAGAAATGTGAGGGAAGTGACGTCAATATGGGGTGTTACTTGGAAATTATAATATCCTAGTCTATTCCTATAACAAATGTGACTTGTTGAGAGGTTAAACATATGGCTTTAATGATTCAGGATGAAATCAGAAAGCACAATGATTCTAGATGAAATCACAAAACATATGTTTTTAATGATTTAGGATGAGATCACCTATGTGAGAGAGATGTGGGGTCGCTTCGAAGGGAATTGCGAGGGGCATTATTCCTAAGAGCTCTTACAGGACCAGGCTAGTGCTCATGACCATAACGAGCACGACTATGAGGACTTAACAAGGTCATGAAAAGTCGTGTATGAGCGTTTATTTTCGTCTACGTAAACAGAGGCTGAGTTCAAGGACACCGCGTCTACTCAGATCTAGGAGGCTAAGTGCATCTCACAAGGAAAGGTTCAAAGGGTCACACCTACCTATCCTATGCAGGACTCAATCACAGAAATTTCGCCCAAACTTTCATGACATGTACACTTTTATTAAAATAAAAATCAGATTATAATTAATACTAATTAACAAAAATTAAATAACATTAAATAAAACAGACCGAATGGGGTAGAAGCAGAAGACAGACACTATGAACGATAAATAAAGAAAGCAGTAAAAGGCTGTGGAACGAGGCACGTGTTGGACACGCTTCCCTTAAAATAGATTCGCCGTCTGTCTCACAGGGTACAACGTTTAAAGTTGTTGTACAGCCAGACCTGGAAAACTTTCCTAAAATATCATGGAAAATCTTGCGTGTTTCTGATCGAAAGATGCTGGAATTTGGTAGCAGGAGAGCTTAGGGATGACACCCGTGGGTAATGGGCATGGGTTCCTCGTACCCATCACCCGCACCTATGGTTTTTTTTCACCTGTTACCCACCCGTCACCCACCGGTGGGTATAATTTTCTGCCCATGCCCATGCCCGTGGGTATTTGAAACCCATGGGTTAGTGTAATGCAACAAAATCACAAAACCATGACGTGAAAACTAATTATGAAGTGTAATAAGACACCAATCAATTTGCCAAATACCAAGTTCATGAAATACTTGAACACGTGTCTGAAAGTAGCAATTAAACATCATACACCAAATCACATTCATAGTAGTTCATTAAGAAGTCTTTGTGAATTGTGTGTTACAATGGAAGAACTAATACTTTTGAGTACAAAGGACGAACAAAGATTATACATGTATATAACTTTGATTATTTGATCTTTCATATTCCCTTGTTAGTCTTGGAAACTCAAACAATTTTTAAGTTTACTGTGTTTTGTGTTTTTTAAAACTTTGTAAATATTAAATATGTACCAACGGTATCATATATATTTTAGATAGTGTAATTAATTTTAGTTAGATGGGTTTACGGGTACACCTATAGGTATTTTGATGGGTACACCTATGGTTATTTTAACGGGTACACCCGTGGGTATTTTAAACGGGTGTCATGGGTTTACCCGTGATAGGTATACCTCACCCGTCACCCACCCGCCACCCACTGATGGGTACAAATTTTCACCCACAACCCACCCGTAGGTAAAAATGGACAGGATTGCCCACCCATTTCATGTGGGTACCCATTGGTTGTGGGTTTTTTCTCGCCCATTGCCATCCCTAGGAGAGCTCCATCTTTTGGATGTGTTAAACTGAATGAATTTTGATTTAATTTATAGCCAATTTATGTCTTGGTCACCAAGACATAATATTTGCTCCAAAATAAACTGACATGCAAATCTTTTATTCCTAAAACACAATTTGCATATAATATATACACATACAATATTCTGTTAAGACTTCTTCATAAATTATAAATCTATTCCTAAAATAGATATACATATAATATTCTGGAAAAGGAATCCCGGATTTTGTGTTTCTCGTGCCTCACTTTGAGACACGATATCTCATTCATATTAACTTTATTTTGGACATAACGCAAAACGATAAGCTAATATAAATATATATAACATATACATATATTAAATAATGTCCAAAGTTTGCAAAAACACATTTTGCCAAACTATTTTTCCAACAATCTCCCACGTGAATGGAAATCAATCGAAAACACACGAATGTTTCGGTGAAATTTCTGCGGTTGAGTCCGGCATAGCATAGGTAGGTGTGACCCTTTGAACCTTACCTTGTGAGATGCACTTAGCCTCCTAGATCTGAGTAGACGCGTGATGCATAAATTGTTTTAAATAAATCTTTAGTCAAGTTTTAAATTTACTCGTCTACCGATACACGCACTAACAAGCAGAGAACCCAGTCATATATAGTGCAGTAGTTTGGTAAATCCGAGGTCGTTCCAAGAGCTAAGGTTTACTAGTTCTAATTTGATTATGTCACATTTGAAAATGGTTTTAAGTTGATTTTAATAACTATAGAAAAGTAAATGCAGTAAAGTAAAGTGATAGAAGAATTCAAAGAGAAAAGCGTGATAACCTAACCATTTTATTACTAATGCTATGATTACATTTTCCTGTGCAATGTTCAGTTATAAGTTTCATTAGTGGTTCTAATATCGACAGACTCACATTGGCATTTGAGGTCTGTCCTATACTCACTCTGCAATCCGACATTCCCCTACGATCACACGAGCTGGGCATCCAAGTTTGTAGTGGTTAATCCCCAACTATCTTTAAGACCAATCTATAATCTAAACCGATTATTAACCCACTCTGAAAGAGTTCCAGTGCTTTTTAAGTATTTAATATGGCAAAGGCGGTAATGTGGTAAATTCCTACACTAGGGATAGGTGCCAAGCTACCTTAGTACCCCGCTAATCCCAGGTTCAACATGGTAAGTCTAATAACAAGATTAACAAGATCTAAGCCACCCTCTATACTACCAAAACACAGGGATCAATGAAAGGCTATAAGGATATCTAACAAAACAATAATTAAACACGAAACAATAATCATATCAATAGCAATTACATGGTTAGGACAACACTAAGAGTGCTTAGCCGCTCATGGTAACAGAAATGCAAGAATTAATGAAAGTAAACATGGATTGAATTATCATTGTTCTTACAGTGAATGTTATGAATGATTAATTACAAGAAATGTGTAAAGTGACTTCTCCCTTGGACTTTTGATGAAAACGATTCGGCTGTGGGCTTGGTTCACCCTGGGACTGTGTTTTGTAAGTTTGTTAAGTGAGTGTATGATGAATGAAGCCGTATGAGGGCTCTATTTAATATATTTTCATAACTGATAGACGTTACCCTTATGAGACGTTACGTCGTAACCTTGCTATGTAGGCTTCCAATCTTCTAGGCTAAAATGATGTTACGACGTAACCTTGTCGCCTATGTTACGCCGTAACGCTGAATCGGATAAATCATCTTCTAGGAGAGGCTTTACGCCGTAAAAGCTGTGATGACTCATTTCTTCTTTAAAATATGTTACGGCGTAATCCTTCGGGGATGTTACGCCGTAACAAGCCTTGAACTCTTCACTTTAGTGCATTTCATATCCAAATCCCACGTCTTTTGTTAGAATGCTCACTTGGTCCTTGAAAACTAAATATAAACAATTAAGTAACATTTTCAGACATTTATAACATATTTATAAGCATTTTTATAGGGAATTTGATATTAAAATGTATTAACTATTTGATGTTATCAATGCGATGTCCTTGAACTTAGCATCTGTTTACATAGACAACAATACACACTGACACACGACTCTCCCTGTCCTTGTCAAGTCCTCATACTCGTGCCAATTATGGTCATGAGCACTAGCCTGGTTTTGAAATAACTCTTAGGAATTATGCCCCCTACAATTCCCTTCAAGAAGCGCCCTACTTTCCTCTCGACAAAAAGGTGATTTCAACCCTTAACTCATGTAAAAATATAGTGTTTTGCAATTTCATCTAGACTCATTATGTTTATGATTTCATCAGAATCATTAAAGCCATATGATTTTAAAACCACAGCAAGTCACATTTGTTATAGAATTGACTAGGAAGTACAATATTAAGTAACACCCCATATTGGCGTGACTTCCCCCACATTTATATGATTAGGTTGTCTTATTGAATCCAGATCTTCGGATCTCTAGTCAACCGGGTTAGGTTTTCCTTTATAGAAACGCATTCCTTTAAGGGCTTTAGTTACATTCCTTTAGACGACTCTCTAATTAACTCTCTATTTAAGCCTTTCGTAAGCGGATCCACGATGTTATCCATTGACTTTACGTAGTCAATCATGATAACTCTATTTGAGAGTAGTTGTCGCAGAAATCACCGTATATGATGAATATGTCTCGACTTACCGTTTTACATTGTGATATGAGCTCTGTCAAAATTCAATTAACTATCACACTTTTAAACATGGTCGTTACCAACCCCCGGTTTTGAGCCATCATGTCTATGTCCATTACAAAGTTAAACGTAAATATCCCTCATATTTCTATAAATTTATCTTAAAAATTGAAAATTTACATGTTCATCATAGATTTAGGCTATAACTATGTTTGAAATACTTCAAATTTCTAAACATAGCTTCTCACTAGCGTAAATACATCCACTCTAGTTGGGAATCTAGAATTTTATTAATAATCCAGATTTGCGATACTACGTATCAATCTGATATCAGTTGGATGCAATATTGTAAGTATCATAGTACTCATTTAATACTTATTCAAATGGTCCCCACTTGAATTATTGGTATATATACTTAACCTTACAATCAGTTCTAAATCAGGTCACACACACGTCATTAGACGCATAAGGTGCCCAATATTCTTTGAGTATTTAAAATAGGCAACACCTTTACCTCTATTTTAAATAGAAAATAATGTCATTAGATTCTAGCTAGGCCTGAATCCCCCACATCGAACCTCTCAAGAATATTTTCCTTATAATGTTTTTGACTTCAAAATTAATCTATATTGATTCACATCCAAGAACCATATCTAACAACTAATGAAGTTGATGTCAAATCTTGACTCCAACATATCATTAGTAGATTTGTTTATCTTCTTATCACTTTAAGTGATAATTATACCATCTATGTATAAACATAAGAGTACATATATACTATCGATCACACATACATCCATTAATTTCAAATCCACATTCTTACATGATATGGTGAAAATTGATGTCCTTGTTTGGGAGCTTTTCTTAAGCCTTATAATGACTTAACAAGCCTACAAACTTTGCTCTCTAGTCTAGGAGCCATGACACCCTTAGGTTGGCTCATGTATAGTATTTTTCAAAATCCTCGTTTAGAAATGTCATTTTTACATTCATTGTATGAACTTCCTAATTTCTTAATGCGGTAATGGCAAGTATCATCTTAATTAGGGTTATTCGCGTAGAATAAGTATAAAAGTAATATAGACCTTCTTGTTGTCTAAATCCTTTGATTGCCAATCTTGCTTTGTACTTGTCAATGGTGCCATCGGCTTTCATCTTCTTCTTGAAGATCCATTTATAGCCTAGTGGTTTACAACCCGAAAGAAAATCCATGAGCTCCCAAGTATGATTTTGTAAAATAGAATCTGTTTCACTTTTAATGGCTTCTTTCCATTGAGCCATTCTGAGGAAGTTACCGCTTCTCGATAAGAAGTAGGTTCATTTTCTACCATAAAAGAAACAGAATCGGGTCCAAACAATTTCTTGGTTCTTGCCCTTTTGCTTCTTCTAGGTTCAACCTCTTCTTCCTTAGGTTGATCTTGTCTCTTATCTTGGAGATCATTATCATCTCGTTGTCTCTGATCTTGGACAACTTCGTCATCTATTCTAGATAATTTTTCAATTTCCTTCGTTAACAAGGAAATATATTTTCAAAGAAAGAAGCACTTCTTTATTCCATTATCGTATCCTTGTGTATATCAACATACACAAAAAAACTATAAGCACTACTGTTATGAGCATATACTAATAATATGCAATTCACAGTTTTCGGTCAAATCTTTTGAACCTTGGGGTTCAATACGGATATCTTAGCTAGATATCCCCGCACATTTGTAAAACATTTGTAAATACTTATAAGATAGTTTTCTTTTAATCCATAGCTCATAAAAACTATCTTATTTTCTTTACTAGGGATCTTATCTAAAACATAAGTAGCCGATATAATCGCTTCCCCCACATGCCATGGCTTAAACCAGGACTTACGAACATGACATTAACCATATCTTCTAAGGCATGGTTCTTTTCTATATCAAGAGCAATATGGGTATCCAATTAAGTTAAAATTTAAAATATGTCCGAGTCAGCCATGCCATACATTTAAACAATCAAATAAGTTTAATTCATACTCATTTTACTGAAATGACCATTAGAAAATACATTTATCTTAGACATTTAGGAGGCATAGCCCGTACGGACTCAAATTATGTTATTCGTTAACTTAATTTTTATCTAATTCAAACACAAGATGAAAGCCAAATTTCATTAAGCAACCATCCGGACACAAGATTCCTACTAATCTCTGGCACGTACAACGCGTTGGTTAACTTAAACTCTTTTTCAGATGTGAATCACATCTCCTTTTTCCCCTGATATTAGCAGTTGGAGAGTTTCCCAAATTCGTTCTCTCTATTCTCAACTGTATTGAAAGAGTTAATCAAACTCTTATCACCATATACATGGCATGATACCGAAGTGCTAATCCACCATTATCTAAGGTCATATTCCCTCATGGCCTCATTTTTCATATCATTTAGACCATATAACACATAGTTATTGCACATAAGGTTTCTGAATGCTTCAAAGAATCTATCGTACACGTAACTCGAGTATCGGTCTCCCTTTTAACATCTTTGGGAGCAAATCCTTTCATGTCACTCGTGACATTCTAAATGTTAATATGAGGTCCCATGATTAGTTTGAAACTAATTTGGTACTATTAACAACGTGCTTAATCACATAGTGTTTCTTAACAAAAAAGATTTTAATCGACTTTTGTTTAAAACGCTAATGTTTTGTAAGATCCGTTATACAAAACCACTTTAAAGGAAGTCTTTCGACTAAACAATTAAACAATATCGCCTATTACATAATGTTTTTATCAAAAAACACATATGTAATATGATGTTGTCAATTTTCATTACAAAGATCTTAATAGATCTATTTCACATGATCTATTTCTACACTAAACTCAACAAGGTTTCAGTAGATCCACTCTTCTAAAGAAACTCAACAAAGTTTTGGTAGATTCATTCTTCTAAAGAAACTCAACAAGGTTTCTATAGATATACTTTTAAACTCCAAAAAATATCTCAAGAATTATATCTAGTTAATAATTAACAGACCCGGTTTAAAATAAACTAGACAAGTCAAACAAACACTTCCATTAATTAGTAAAGTGATGTATATAATCTGATATTTAATAATAACATGTATAATTATCAATATCTTGATTCAAAGAAATTATTCTTAATTTTATCGAACACGTTACAGTTATCTAATAAAATAACAACTTGCATTTTATGAGATATGTTTCAAAGAAACTCCACTTGGTTTCAATGAATCTAAATTCATCATGATTTGCAACCACGTCAGTAACTGGCGCACCAATTACATTTACAAGATTTACTAGGGTTACACTCGTGTTACCATTAGTAAACTTGTCAATACAAAGCAGTTAAGAACTGTTACAATAATTTGGTATCTAATAAACTCGACTTGGTTTATTTAAACTTGTACCAAATCCGATTCAAAGAAACTCAAATTGGTTTCAATGAATCAAATAGATCAGTTTAATAGAAACTCAATCTTGGTTTCAAAATAAACTGATCTGAACACCTGAAAGATCACACACAAACAGTTAAATAAACTGTTATAAACCGGTATCCAAGAAATTCAATCATGATTTCTATAACCTTGTACCGGATCTGCTTCAAAGAAACTTAATCTTGGTTTCAATGAATCAACTAGATCAGTTTAATCGAGACTCAATATTGGTTTCAAAATAAACTGATCTGAACAACTGCTTTTAAAAATCGGTATAGATATGCAATTCCAAATCTTTAAATTAAAATTTTGTTTAAATAAAACTGATTTTCAATGAAACTCAACCTGGTTTCGATAGAAAACAATTTATAAATATAAAATCTGTTAATAATAATTAATCCGATTTAACAAAAGTGTTTTTAATTCTGTTACACAGAATTTGTTTTAAGACTGTAGGAAAACATGTACACTTTTATTAAAATAAAATCATATTACAATTAATAAATAATTAACAGAAAATAAAACAGACAGAATGGGGTAGAAGCAGAAGACAGACACTATGAACGATAAATAAAGAAAGCAGTAAAAGGTTGTGGAACGAGGCACGTGTTGGACACGCTTCCATTAAAACATATTCGCTATTTATCTCTCATGGTACAACGTTCAAAGTTGTTGTATAGTCGGACCTGACAAACTTGCCCGAAATATCACGGAAGTAGTCGTATGTTCTGATCGAAAAGATTGTTGGAACTTAGTTGCTATGGAGCTTTATTTTTTGGTTGTGTTTAAACGA
>BQNB010155671.1:0-15366 GCA_026074375.1 Tanacetum coccineum
TATATACAAAAATTTAAATTATTACTAATTTTTAGCTCCCCGGTAGTGGCGCCAAAAACTTGATGCGTATTTTATTTTAAAATATATTATATTCAAGTTTTAAATTTATAAAACCCGTCTTACCTTTACAAACTCAATAACGGGCAGAGAACCCGGTCGTGAGTAGTGTAGAGATGGTAAATCCGAGGTCGTCCCAAGAGCTAAGTGTTAATTAGTTTTAATTTGAAAGTGTCACGTTTTTAAAGTAGTTTTAAGATTGATTTTGAGATTAACAAGAAAGTAAATACGCGAAAAGTAAAAAGAGCTGGAAGTTATCAGGGAGAGAAGCGTGCTAGCCTAGCCATTTCATTACTACCGTTATAACTATGTTTTCCTGTGCAGTGTTACACCATGGTTTCATTAGTGGTTTCTAAAGTCGACATACCTGAATAGATATATTTAGTCTACCCTATAATTCCTGCGATCCTGAATCCCCCAAAAGTCACAAAGGTAGGGTAACCAGGTCATGGTGATTAATCCCAACTATCCCCAAAACTAGTCTAATAACCTATGCAAATTATTAACCCTCTCTGAAAGAGTTCCTGTGCTTTTTAAGTATATTAGGTGATAGAGGCGGTAACAGGGTTAGTTTCTACCCTAAGGTTAGAATGATCATCCTTCCCTAATACCCTGCTAATCCCATGCTCAAGTGGTAATCTAATAACAAGATTAACATGATCTAAACCACCCACAATACTACCAAAACCTAAGGTTACACGATAGTCAAAAGGATATCCAATGAAACCATGATCTAACAGGAAACGAACATTATAACAATAGTAGATCCATGACTAGGCCAGCACTTGAAGTGCTTAGCCGCTTATAGCAACAACAAAGCAAGAATTAATAAAGATAATCATGGATGGAAAACTCATAATTCTTACAGGAGTGGTTTATGAACGATTAAATACAAAAGTAAATTAAGTGTGATATCCCTTGGTCTTCTTATGGAATTCTTTGAGCTATGGAGGCTTTGATCACCCCTTAGATCTGTGGTGGAATGGTTGATGTCGAAGTGTCTGGATGAGGCCTCTATTTATAATCTTTGAATATTTACGGCATAACCATTTAGGGTGTTACACCGCAAAGTCCTTGACACAGGTTTCCATATTTCAAGCCAAAATGTGTTATGGCGTAACCTTTTTCCCATGTTACGTCATAATGGTGACTAGACTTTCCATATCGTAGGCAATAATAAGTTTATGGCATAAACCAATGTCTATGTTACGCCATAATGATGACCAGCTATAATATCTTCCATAATTAACTGTTACAAAGTAAACCTATGTGGTGTTACGCCGTAAAGAAGTATTTGATGACGTGACTTGCTTGAAATAGGTTACGGCGTAACACTATCATAGGGGTTACATGGTAAAGTCTCATAAGAATTCGTGTTTTCTTCATTTTTATGTCCTTTTCCAGTGTTTCTTGTCACATACTTGCATTTTACCTGAAAATAACGAAATAACCATAAAAGTATCGAATTCAAGTATTTATAAGACAATTACAAGTATTTTTAGGGGAAATTTGACAATAAAAAGTATCGAATATTTGATGTTTTTAATACGGTAAGGAATGATATTGATGTTGGAACTAGTATTGGCTAAAGCATGGGGTATCAAATCTCCCTTTCAATCAAATAGGTAAAACAAACACATCGGGATCATCTTTTTCTTTGATTGCTTTATATTCCCTTATCATCTCTTCATTAGCCTCCATTTCTTCTAGCTCTAACTCACCATCTAATTTTAATTTATCCAACAAGATAGTGTCCAATACTTTTTTATACCTGTCCCTATAGTTAAGTGTTTTAATTATGGGCCTTGGTTCGTTAAGGATTACTATTCTTTCCCAAAGATCCTTCTCTAGTTCCTCTCTTGAAATCTCTTCACGAGTTAAGACATGATTAACGGTAAGGGAAGGTCCCTCATCATCATATTTCATTTTGTAATTCTTACTCGGCTTCTTCTTATTTTTGGAACTTTTTCTCATGTTACAAACATATGGTGGCAACTCAATCCTATTAATTTATGGTATTTCTTCAAAATCTATGCCTTCCAAAATGATGGTTTGAATCTTGTATGTGTTTCATGTGGCAAAGATGTTTTTATGATTTCTCATGAGAAAGGTGTTGCTCGTTATGCTTTATCTGCATATTCTAGGGTAAAAAAAAGCTTTATTCACTTCCCCCATAGCAAAGAATTCTAGAAATTGAGAAGCTACTTCAGTAGTTGCGAAATCTAGGTTTAGTGTTGCTAAAACCCCAACAGCAACGAATACGGTCTCTAGTGCATCATCATTATCTCCAGAATCTAGTCAAAGTAGGACACTTAGCAATTACATGAAAAACAAAATTGCAACCAATGTTTTAAAACTCGGGTTGAACCGTGAACCGGGCCGAATGTGACTGGGTTTTTACTTGTTTGAGAACCGGATTGAACCATCGGTTTTTCGTTGACCCGGGTCGGCCCGGTTTGATAAACCCAACCATGTCATGATTTTTTATCGAAAAAATATAACAAATTCTTTTTTATTCTCATCTATTTTTCTATTTTTAATTGACAAGTTGAAGTGGTGAGGACTATTGTTAGTTAAAATCTTGTAAATGAGTAAAATAGAGTTATAAACTATCTCAGAAACACCAACTAAGTTTGTAATATGAGTTGTTATAATTATATTGCTCTAAGTTATTTTTGTTGCAAATATTTGCTATATTATAATAGATATAGAACTTAAAAACAAAGCTTATCAGTAGAGTCTTAATATTTTTCATCGGTTCAATCGAATGTATAAAATAAATCAGATAAATTATGAGATCATGCGACATTACATTTTAAATATTAAAAATATATACATATGTATAGAACCGTTTTCGTCCACGCGGTTCCAACGCGTGACCCGTGAAATCGTAATTCCACCGGATTCGATTAAAAAACCGGCTTTTAAAACATTGATTGCAACAAGTAGAAAGTGGCAGAAATGGTTTGAACGTCAACCAAGTTTTAATTGGTCACCCAAGAGTAAAACCGCACAATCAACACCTAGTGTTTCAAAGAGTAGTGCTAGCCTTAGAACTAACTCTAAAACACCGGTTACCACTCATAAATGGGTAGCCAAACTGTCCACTCTTCTATATGTATTTGTTTCATGTTATGCGGGTGATATTAATGAAATGGAGGGGGGTGGGGTGGGTGGGGGTGGGGTGGGGGGAGGGGGGGTGGGGGGGGGGGGGGAGGGGGGGGGGGGGGGGGGGGGGGGGGGAGGGGTTTGGGTGGGTGTTTGTGGGGGTGATATGTGCGCGTGAGTATAGGTGTCTTCGAGGTACTTTGCTTACTTGGTGTAGTGACTGCGTTGGGTGGTTCGGATTAGGGCTGAGTTTCTGATGTTGGCATTGTCGAAGCAGATGACGTAATCTGAAACTGCTAAGAAATTTCATTGAGAAATTCATTGGAAGAGTCCGCTTCGGTAATGATCACTTCGCAGCAATCACTAGATATGGAGACTATGTTCAAGGCAATCTCACGATATATCACGTATATTACGTTGAGGGACTAGGACACAATCTTTTGACGGTCGGACAATTTTGCGATGGAGATCTTAAAGTAGCCTTTTCGTTCTAATACTTGCTATGTTCGGAATTTGGAGGGTGTAGATTTGCTTACCGGTTCTCGTGATTCCAATCTCTACACTATCTCCATTTATGACTTGGCGGCTTCTTCTCCAGTTTGCTTAATGTACAAAGCTACATCAACAAAATCGTGGTTATGGCATCGAAGACTTTCTCATTTGAATTTTGGTACCATTAATCATCTCACGAAAAAAGATCTAGTTGATGGGCTTTCAAAGTTTAAGTATGATAAAGATCACCTATGTTCAGCCTATGAGCAAGGAAAGAGCAAAAAAGCTACGTTTCCACCTAAATTGGTTCCAACTACAAAATTCAAACTTGAATTAATTCATATGGACTTATGTGGACCAATAAGGGTAGAAAGTATCAATGGCAAGCGATATATTTTGGTTATTGTAGATGATTATTCTCGATATACCTGGGTATTTTTCCTTCACACCAAAGATGAGGCTCCATACATGATCATTAATTTCATTAATCGAATCCAACAGAATATGCGGGCCTCAAGTCCTGAAAGTCCGGTCTGATAATGGAACTGAGTTCAAAAATGAGAAATTACGAATGTTTATAAAAGTTAGGCATTAACATCATAAATTTGATTGCTCGAATGCCTCAGTAAAATGGTGTTGTTGAATGAAGAAATCGTACACTTGTCGAGGTTGCCCGTGTTGGAAATAGTTATCTAATAACCCTAATATTACATATAATATTCTACGAGCTATGTAGCGGAAATAAACTCATATAGCAACTATAATTAACATAAAACATAAACGGAAAACGTACCTCTAGCAACCAAGCTAGTGAAGAAACGAGAGCTTCTTGAGAATACGCATGTGTATTAAACCATGTGAAACCGAAACCTTTCGAGTTGCTAAAATAAACAACCTCTACGTGTATCCACACTACACGTTAACCAATATCACCCGAATGCTAGTTCCACGAACCAACGAATGAAGAATACTAGAAATAGTCGAACTCAAAACTCCTTTCCCATAGGGGAGTTTGTTTCGTCGACCACCAAAGAGAAGAGAGAATAAGGGATGATAATAATGAGCTAGAAGATCCTCTATTTATACAAGATATAGAGCCCTCAAGTTTACCTATGCCACCGATGTGGGATAATATGGTTTTCTCTTCTCTTTTAGCCTAGGCCGGTCGAACCAACACCAAACACACCCTTGGTGTTGACATTTTGACTTTACTAATATTTATGTATAATTACATCTAATTACACATTAATTAAAAAGCCTTATAGTTAATTATTCGTAAACGAACTAATTAACTACCGTTAGTATTCGATCGTTGAAATATTAATATACATAATAAATATACACTTATATTATTATATACACTAGTAGAGTATTAAATACATGTATAATAAATATACGCTTATATTATTATACATATACTAATAGAGTGATATCTAAGTGTATACGTGTGCGACCCCTGTAGGCCCACGTATTCCCAGCCGTATAAATATCCATATGACATGAGCATATCCCAACAGCTCCCACTTGCGAATGTCATGTTCATAGAATATACCATACTAACATTGATGAATAGTCTAGCAACATCATCAATGCTCCAAAAAATACATGAGTATGGTTTCAGTAAACATCTCAGCCATTTATGGTTTGAGTTAGTCCAATCCTTTTGTTTCAGATACAATGTTAAATATGGATATGGATATGGATCAAAAGTCATTCCATAATTTAACGATTCTGTTTCTCCCATCTGTATTGATCAAGATTACTAAATGTAAAAAGAATCATCTTAACTGCACTTTGGGTGTGGCCACACAAACATCTGATCAACCCAACGGGGGGCCTAGTAAGTATCTAACTCCCAAACACGCAAAGGAAAAAATTCTGTTTTGACTACAAGTGTCAGTCATGCATTTCAAAACATTTATGAAAATAGCCTTTATGACTACCTTTTGACAGTATAGCGATAGATTAAAATCAAGAAATGCTATCCATACATGCAAACCCTACTTGTATCTCAAGTCTAAGGATAAACAAACTTTTACCATGTGTGTAATGCACCCAATGACGCCGATCCATAAAGTGATTAACACAGGTGGGGTATCCAATATTCAACCTCATTGAATATCATGTGAAGTAGGTAGAATCATCTTTACATATTCTCCTATTATAACCAAACACTCACATTTGCCTAACCATATTCCCATATTGTTAACTGACAATAGATATAGTTTAGAATAAATAAATTTATTCAAGGATTTAAACATGCAAATATAGAGCACAATAGTATAAATGAAAACGATCATACCACATATGTAAATTCATTATTTAATACAACTATTTACAGTTCCATTATCCAAATACCAAATAAGATCAATGCATGGCGATCTTAGTTAAAATGTCTTATCTATAACAATCACAGTTAGTGATAAGGCATAGGTTCCATGAACAAATCAACTAGGTCATGATCTTGTGGAACTTTGAGAATACTTATTTCAAAAAATTCACGAATAGTGAAGTTCTTTGAATAATATGATGATTGTTATTTGGTAAGTGTGCACTCACTTATAAGTATTACTTATATGAGTCTAGTCACATTACTTTCCATAAGACGTATGCCATATGCCAAACATCCTAGATAGAGCACGCGTTCGATCCTCAACAGTCTTCCATACTGAGCGAGCGGCCGAGAGCAGCGAGTGCTTTTAGCGTAGTTTGCAACTATTCTTAGAGAAAACTAAAAACATGAGTAGCCAGCAACGTCGTCATTCATGATGAAAAACTTGCTTCGACTAAGATTGAGTATAATCTCAATTAAAACAAGCATTAGTGTATATTGCAACACTATGTTAAACTACCGTAAATTCTGAACACTTCTTTGATAATGTTTGGATATCACGCAAACCCAAGGTTTGTTGATCATAATGATCTTACTACAATGTATATCCATAACATCTTCATTATTAATTCTAGGAATGAATTCCTAATTTAAACATTAATCAGAATGTCCCTTCTATATCTTAATAATTCCAAATGTTGTCAAATCATCTTACACGCATGCAAATGACACAACTAATCACATATACAATATGATGTACATAATGAATCCTTTAGTGGGACTTAAGGTTTCCATTCAAGTCTTCAATCTCGCTAAGTGTAACAGATCATTCGAGTTTCACTCAATGATATTTCATATAGCATTCAGACTTAATTCACCACATATGTATCAAACATATTATTCTAAGGTAGCATGTTTATTTCCTAAAATTGTTACAAGAAACTTTATTTTAATTTAGGGGATAAAATCATACTTAGATAAATAAATTGTTTCTAATATGTTCAACAACATAATTGATTTTAGAAAAGTAAAAACAAATTTACTCCCACTAGTTTTCAGAAGTACTCATGAGATATCTTATTTATAATTAAAAATCAAATCCAACAAGTGATTTATTTAACAATTTAAACTTAAGATTATGCTCATTAGATGCGTGCTTTTAATCCATACTTGGATTCTAGCATTTTGTATACTTTCTAAAGATTATATTGGATTCATAAAACCTTATTTGATTACGTATCTTTCTCGCAAGGTAATCAATCAATAAAGAGTTCTTGAAATCCAATTTGTCATATTTCTTTCCAAGAAAACAAGTATGACAATCAAATCATCTTTATATATTTAAAGTTCATAAATGAGGAAGTTTTAATCATAGTCAATTTCTTGAATACGAGTAAACACTTATGTCATTTGACGTGCAATGAATATGTATATAAAATATTATCCTTATGAGTCTTCTCTAAAAGGAAACTCATTCAAACTTCATCATCAAACCGATAGGTTAAAGATAAAATAAATTCCAAAAATATGATTATCTCCTTTCGAACAACATCTTTTCATTCATAGTCTTTGAGTCATTCATTAAATCCAAGATCTAACAATGCATCTCTTAAAGTTAGCAGGTTCACCATGATCCTCTAACTCAAAATCTTCACCACTGATATAAAACCATATCATGAGGTATCCTTGCGATCTATGAATGTGAGTAACATCATTCTAAGGTTTAACAGTTTCATGTTTAGCCTAAGTATTATGACATTCACTAGTGCGTTTTAGAAGGTTTTTGTATCTTCTTCTTGAATTAATTCAAGACCTACAATACTCCCACTCACTTTTAGCAAAGCGAGACTCCCACTCGCCTCTTGTATATTTGAGCCTATTCTCAAATATCTTAGCATGACGAGCAACATAAACTTTGTTCTCGTGTGGGTTATAGAAATGGTATCCCATCGTTTCCTTTAGGTATCCACCAAAATACACTTAATAGTTCTAGGCATTTGTCAATAATAATCTCCAACAGATTTTTACCAAATTTAGAACTTCAATCAAGACATAATGAGTTTCATCTCATTTTATTACTAGAATAATGTCTTAATTAACCTTCTAGGTTGGAGTCTTATTGGGTATATCCACGACATACTCAAATATCTAAACTTGATCTTTTCTTAGGAGTTAAATAAGTTAAGGTCATTATAAATCAAAACAATATCAATATAATTTGATTACCCTTGTTGGACATACCATAAAATTGTGGTTAATCAATAAGGAGAGTCGAGCGAGAGCGAGTCGAGAAAGCGTGGCTTTTCGGGGGGGGGGGGGGTGTTGAGGTTGGCGCAATCTAGATAAAAAACGTGGATTGTAGAATAAGGGGTCTTTCTCAAGCCAACTGCATGCTTTTTATAAGTCTTTGATCAAGTCAACGGCTTAATGTGTATGTACTAACAAGTAGACATAAACGTTCAATGCATTACTATTCATTATAAGTCTTTGACCAAGTCAATGACTTCATGTACATGTCTTTAACAATAAGACATAACAAGTTAACTTTTTTACTTTATGTTCTAAGTCTTTTCACAAGTAAAGGACTTAATGTACATGTATTAACAAGAAGACATAACAATTGTTAAACTAAAGTAAAAATAAGCGCCAAATAATGGTCTCAATAGTAATTTTAAGTTAATTCTACACTTCATGTTTATGATTTCTAAAAAAACATAATCATGTAGCTTATATTTATATCTTGACACATTTTCTTAAGATGGCTACAAACATTAAATGTGTAGGAGTCCTAGTAGAGTAATAGTTTTCTTACTTTGTAGTCAAAAAACTATTAGTCATATTATTCTAAGTTGTTCCTTGCACACAATAAAGATTTCTTCCACTTGCGCATGGTATAACTTCTTTGCATAAAACAACACCACACTAGTTAGTTTGTTTGTATCGACAATATGGTAGTGTCAAGCTCATAGCTAGTGTATCTAGAACTCCATCGATTAATAAGGAATCGTGCATAACTGTCAAAGATAACATTAAATGAAAGCGACATCTCAAAGGCAACAAGTTATTATAAGATAATATACGATGATTCTTTACTAAATGAAGATGTTTCACACTTGGAAAGTAATTATTTCAAGCCAAGCTAGAAATAAAGTAAGAATCCTATGAGGTAAACATCTCATAACTCCCACTGAATTTGACAACATTGCAAGTTTGTCATTTTCGTTTATAAAATATTGCACTCCCATTGGATCTGACAACATTGTGAGCGTTCCTTCACTAGTGAAAGTAATTTGCAATTTGTCTTTCCATTTGTTGAATATCTACACATTATTGTGTGATAACTGGTAACTTGTCCTGGGTTAAGTATTATAAAATATCGTAATTTCCTATTGGAGTCTTTTGACCTTGTCAGCTTTTGTTGGCAGAAAGCTGAAAAGTTGACTTCAGTTGACCTATTTTGCGTAAAACGATTACGGTTTAACCGGGTTTTGGGAGAGTCATAATTATCGTAAGAGAATCACTTTTGATTCATATTTCCATTTTGGAGTGGTTATGTGGTCATTCAGTGCTTTCTGGGAAGTTTTACTGCGTTTAGCAAAAATCGTCACGCAACGCGTACCGGCACGACAATTAATTTGGAGAACTATAGGTATACATATATCATAACACAAGCATGAGATTGATAGGTTGGCTAAAACCCCTTTTTTATCTAGAGAGAGAAAGTGGTCTTTCTAGAGAGAGAAAGTGCAAGATAATGTATTAGCTTAAAATGAACAACCAACCCCTTCCAATGGCTGGAAGGGGGGTTTATATACATGTGTATGTAAGCACTATGGGCTTAGGTATGGGCTTACAAGTGGGCTAAAGGCCCGGCCTAATACTACTAGTCATACGCTTACTTTCTAACTACGAGCTCTGCTATACTAAACAATACACGGGGGTGACCGAGTCTTTTTCATAATCCTAACAATCTCCCCCTAAGGGAGGTCGCCCCATCAAATACAATTTGAATATTAGCATTCTAGCTCTTCGACCTTCAGTCAGTAGCTCGTAGACTTTGATTCTTCATTCTTTAAGATCATTGTACACTATGTAGTGATCCTTGAACTTTGTTCCTTTATGACCTTGTGTGATCTTCGAGCTTTCTTTGAGATCATCAGCCACAGTGAATTTCTTGATCATCCTTGTTTGAAGTGTTGCCTTCATGTGATTTGTGACCTTCGACCCGCATGCCTCACACTTTTCCTTGATGCATGACTTCTCAGAGTTGCGAAGCTGTGTTTGTAGGTCATCAGTGTCGGATGACCTTTACTTGGAAACATTAAGCGTGAGCATTGGGTGGTGAATTGACTCCACTGGAACGAGGTGTCTCCATCTCCATCTTTGCTTGATCCTGTAATAAAACAGTTAGCAATAAAGCATGTGGGCGAATATGGCTTTGTCATTCGCCCGAGTCTGGTTGGATTAACCTCCGGATTTCCCCGTGAGGACCGACTGTGATCAGGTAGAATCATCATAAGAAGAATCTCCTTGACAGGAATTTCCAGTATAAGGTATAAGATCATCTGAAGTGTAACCATCAAAATCTCCATACTTGCCTGTTCTCTGTATCGGAACGTCTCAAAGCAGACAACACGATAAGAGTGAATCGGTTAGTTACTGTCTTACCGATTAAAGAGAAAACTTGATTTGAAAATCAATCGACGTGTCGTTTGAGAAAGTATTTTGTGACATATCGAGAGTGTTTGATAGCATAAAATCAAATTTCATTAGAAACTCATTTGTTTTGAAATAAGTTCACAATCGATGTGCTCGAAAATCAGTTGTTAGCACATCGACGAGGTTTTTTCCAAAATGTTCGTCAATTCATAACCTGGAACAAGTTGATTCATAAGGAATCGCACATGCGGGCTTGTCCTTGGTCACAAGTGCGAAGGAGCGCCTGAGAGGTGGGATCTCACCACAAAGAGCTTGTTTGATGTTGGCTCTAGAAGGATTTCCATCTTCATTGTGAGTACTTTCGTATCACTCAGATGTTCTGGCAATACCACGAGGATAATGCGAAGGACTCTAAAAAATCTTTGCTTGTTGTCACAGTGTGTGAGAAACAAGCTCAATATGGATAAGTGTCCTAACGAGATTTGTGGATGATCTCATGGCTCTAGACTCAATAGTGCATTTTTGGTATTTAGTAGTCGGAGGCTGGAGCAGACTACCACCTTTTCAATATCATCTAACTCGGAGTGAGATAGACGATAGCAATGTATTGAACTCCGTGAAAAATGAAACAAGAATCCTTTGAGGGATCTTTGATTGGCTAGGAGGGTTGTGCACGTATCACAGGTCCATTGATACTTAATACTCAATGTCAGCAATCAACCCTTGAATCTGACAGCATATGTATGACCCCGTTTCCTGCTAATGTTTAAGGAGGGCTGCTTTCTTTTCACCCTTTATCTTAACATTTCTTTTTCATTCTTCAACCCCTTCAGAGCTTACCAAGACTTCATTACTAGCACCTTGTTGGGTTTATTCCAGTACTAGCTCCATCTCAGCCCGCCACTATCCCTATTTCTCACATAACTCCTTTGTATCATACCTATGAACTTCTACACTAACTAGTGATTGTCCCTGGTAGATCCCTCTAGCCTCTGGCGGGAATCATGGGAACAGTGTACCTAACCATAACAAAAAACCCATCCTTTATAACTCCGATAAAGTAAATACGGGGTCGGTCTTTTGGTACTGTTCTCTTCGCCATCATATACCATTCGCTCCCCCTTAATACGTGCATTGATATTCAAAACAGTTTGGCACATATGGAGGAGCCTACACTTGAGTTTAAAAGATCACTTTTTATATCAGATTTTCATAATTAAATCACATTTTTCTCCTCGATAAAATTCAAATCCTATTGAGATTTGGTTCTTAATTGATTAAGTTTAGGAAATTTTGGGAGACAGGGTGTCAGGTTTGTAGAATCCTAATGTGAAGTATATAGTTTACTGAATATACAAGCCTAGTTTCAGTTTTACACTACATTCTAATGTACATATTACAAACAACGTGTTAAAATAGACAACCCTCATTTCGGTTCTCTGCAGTAACCGGTAGTCGCCTTCTCGAGTGATCCGTACCACCAACAAAGCTCTCCAGATTCAGAAAGATACTCTTGTCTTTAGTCGTTTCTGGATAGCGAACATGAAGTCCTTGCTCCTGTCAACATCTTTCTTCGTCCAAAATCTGGTGTTCATCCCTGGATTAGTCCTGTTGATCTGAATTCTTGACTCGATAGTCTAACGCTTCATCAATCTGTTGCAGAGGCCATCACTGAACTTGTGTATTTCATTGAACCTCATGATCATCTGAACCCCGTATCTGTCTCTGAATGTAACTGCCCCTTGAGAGTCCCCTATTGACGTGTGTAACATGCTTGACTCAAATCCAATTTAGTGGCTTCCCATCGAGGTTGGTGAGGTTTAGCTGTGTCAGGTAACTCTCAATTCCCATCTGGAAGTCTCACGCTGTGACTAGATAACCCAAGTATCTGGTCCATAGGTTGACCAGCGGTAGTGTAAATATATTTTGTCTTCGGTGTAAGGTGGTTCACGTTACCTTGAGATTTAACAAGTACAGATCTTCAAAGTCACTGTGGGTTACATGTGGTTTAAGTCCCTTTCTGCTATAACGTATTCTTTGAGATCAGCTCGACGAAGGACTATTTTCTTCATGTAGTTGTACCCATACATTGAAAAGACTTCGATTTGGACGACACTTAAGATACACATGTGAGTCCTTACTGCTCGTCGGTCTCTTTCAGATGAGAATCGGTCAATGTAGAATCGTTGTCTTTGAAACCACCAGTGAGAGATACCATACATAGCTGCAATGTCATACTTGCATTCCTCTTCAATCCAGAACTGATCAGGCACCAGTTGCTCCAAGCCGACATCAGGATAATATGCCGCCTTCATCTTCGAGATTGACAAGGCCGGTCTGCCAACCTTGCGACCGTATCGTAGATACTCCAGGTCTTTGTTGAAGAAGAAGTCCGGTTGAATGGTTACATGGCCTGGTTCACCTCCCAGTAGAAGTGGCTTGCTGATGTTGTACCTGAGGATTGCATCATCCACTTGATCGGTGAGAAGTTTGTGGCACTCTTCCATTTGGAATTGGAGATGAATCACGTCATGATGAAACACTTTGACGATTTCGAATGCAGGGCCTTCCAGGTCTTTGGGAGTGAGTTCAGAGATTCCTTGTTGTTTACAATACCAATCCATAAATGTCGCCATATCCCCGGTTTGAGCAAGTAGAGAGTTCTCCTGTGGAGGCGCATATGTCGACTTCAGAGCAGAGGCCCAGTTGTTTGTTGGCATAGACAGATCAGATGATGGAATAGTCCAAGCAGGTTCTGGAGTGGCCGGTCTGTCTTCAGTGAGAGGTTTCCACCAACTCTGCCTCAGGTTGACTGTAGGAATATGATCACGTCCGACCTCATCATCACTAGAGACTGCTTGTTCATCTGCAGTGGTTTCATCATCCATATAGAGATCATCAGGAATCGTTGTGCTTGAGGGCTTGACCCGGGTGTCAGTTGTTGTCCAAGCAGAGTATTCAGCTGAAGCAGCTGTCTTTGATGAACTTGGAGCCGCGGTGCTTGTTGACTGATCTCCCTGATGAGTGGATGAGGATGAGGAGGTGGAGGAGGAGCTTGAGCAGAATCGGAGCTTCGGTTGTGTCCGATGGCCGCCGAGTTCGCCCTGATGGTGGTGGATGAGAGGTGGTGTGAGGGTGAGACCCAGGCAAGTATTTGGGGGAGAAACTGCTACTTTTCTTCTTAGTTTCCTCCTGAGCCTTATCTACATCAAAGTCCTCAACTTCATCACGACGGATAGAGTCCTGCAGTGCTTCATATGCTACTCGGTGGTTAGCATGTCCCTTGTCATAGTTCTCCTCCAACATGCGTTGGAGCAGAATTTCCTTCATGTTAGACGTAGGGAGATCCTTGAAGCGAGCACGAAGAGGAGCTCTCATTGCATGCTTTACCGATGAGATAACCACCTCCTTGACTGATTCATCAATCTTTCAGTCAATCTCCTGTGATTCAATAAACTCCACCGTCTGCTCTCTGATCATTTTGCGCCAGTCCATAGTTTCCACCTTATGGATTCGGTTCCTTTGCTTGTCTAGCCTTGTCTCTAGGGCTTGATTTTCCTCCACTAAGTTAGCTAAGAGTTGTTCTAGTTCGCCCATGCGCTTAATGAGAAGGGAATCTGATGAACTTTGTTGAGGTTGAGGTGGTAGTGGAAGAGTTGTTGTTGTTGTTGTTGTTGGTGCTGCAGTTGTGATTGTGGTGGTTGGTAGAGGCCAATGAACATTGGGTGAATCAGGTCTAGACACGAGATCGATCACCGGGGATGTCATAGGAGGGATGATAGAGGTGTCTTGCTGAATAGTGACTGACACCATTGATTCAGCCTCAGTGTCAGCTGTTGCCTTCTCATTATCGGCCTCAGACGGTTTATCATTCAAGAATTGATCACCAAAGCTGAAGTCTTTGGCGAGATGCTGTAGAGAAGACAACGTCCCTGTAGAGCTGACAGGTTCCTCTGGTATCACCTGTTCATCAATTGTAAGCTTTAGATTCTCCTGTACATCAGGGTATGCTGTGGCCGTAAACCCTTCATCCATATGCTCAGGTTGTGGTTGACTGGAGCGATCAGTGATCTCAACATCCGAGAGTTCAAGGTTTGGTCCAGCGAGAACACTCGGAGTTGGTAATGGTAGGGATTCAGCAACATCATCAGGGTTTGGTCCAGCCTGGCCTTCATCTTGTGTACCAGGGTCTGATCCAGCCTGGCCTTCAGCTAGTGTACCAGGGTCTGATCCAGCCTGGCCTTCAGCTAGTGTACCAGGGTCTGATTCAGCCTGGCCTTCGTCTTGAGCCCCACTTCTAATCACTGAAGGTATTTCTTCATCAGACTCTGTGTCACTGCCAGATAATCCATGTTCAGCATATAGAGAGGAAGACTCTTGGCCCGCTGATTCATATGGTATGGGAGTATGTCTCTGAAAGATATATTGTTCAGTCGGGCTCTTTTTCTTAGTAGACTGAAGGTGTAGAAGAACTTGAGCAGCTTGTTCTTCACCTACTTTCTCTTTCCCCTTTCCCGGTACCTCTGGCAGTGGTTGAAATTTCCCAGCGTCAGTTTCCCTGATAACCACAGGAGGGAGAGGACCCCTTTGAGTAGGGTAAGCATCTGTTAAGCTTTCTTCTAGAACCTTTTGCAGTATTGCCTCCTGATAAGTGCTTAATTACACATATCTTTTACCTCTAAAAACGAGCTTAAATGACCAAAAACAGACAAAAACTG
>BQNB010155672.1:0-15365 GCA_026074375.1 Tanacetum coccineum
AGAAACACAAGTCATCTTCGTTGTGGAGAAAGAAAGAATCAAATACGAAATAAGTACACTCCTCGTGAGAACCTACTTCAATCTTAAATAAGTAACATCGTACAAAAACCCCCTAGACATTAAAACCAATACTAGCCTTTAAGAGTGAAGGTAAATTTTGATAAGGATCATTTTTAGTGTAATGTATTGTGTTTTTAGTGTTGTTGTTCATGAATTTTTGATGGTTAACGGATACACGGCTAAAAAAATATACCATTAGAATGGTCATCCAAGTAATAAATCCATGTCTTCTATACTTTTACTCGAAATCATTTTGTTTTACTACCCGCCTTAATCCAATAACACGAGCTCAAAATAAGTACATAAAAGTAATTTCGACTCAATATATCATAATGCAGGTCTATCACCAATTATACTTCTTGTACACGGCCCAGTCCAATATCATCAAGATACACGGCCCACACCAAGTTATACTCGGCTTACATTGTAAATGAGTACCGATTTTCCAAACAAAAATGCCCAAAAAAAGAAGTTAGGGATATATAATCCTAAGAATCCCTAACCTTTCTTATATCACAAACCCTAATCACAAAATAAACGCCTACCATCATCTCCCCAGTAATACTCGTCCCTTTATCTTATCATCAAAACCCAACTAATCATCATACCATCTCAGATCCAAACATCTCTTGATAAGCAGTTATAAATCCACACCCCTTCCAATTCATTCATATGTAGACAACTCAAATACACGAATAACACACACCTTTTTAATCATATAATTCGAACCATACAAGACGCGGCTTCAAGATCATATAAATGGTCTCGGGTAGGTATTTGTTATGTTTTGAGTTTTCTAACAAAACCAAGATTGATTATAACATGATTGTTATTTGTCAATCTTGATATTCGAAAAGTAAAAGAGGGTTTATAACCTTTACACATATCTATGATGATATTTTTCTTTCTTGGTTTTGTTCTTTAAAAATCTTTGAATTTGATGTGCAATACAAAAGAAAAAACACTAAGATCTTGTTTAATGTTGTTGTGTCTTGACGAATATTGAGATATGATAGGTTAGATGATGGTGATGTGGAATGATGTTTTGTTATGAGACGAGGGGATATAGGTTAGATAATGTTGGATTTGTGGTTTGATTGAGGTTGTTTTGTTGATTGATGTTGTGGTGTTGGTCTTAGAGTCAGTCTCTTTTTCTACATTTCTGTCTTTGAGTTGACCTTGACTCGGCACTTGACTCAGTGAGTTGACCCGGTCACCGAGTTGACTCGGTCTAAGACATGTTTCACCTGAGACATGTTTCGCCTGACATGTTTTGCTCGTCTGTTAAAAAATGGGCAGAGTGACGTTTCTAGAAAATGTAATATTTTGCTCGGAACAGTACCTGTTATATTTCGCATCCTTCAAAGACATATTTCGATGTCTTTAAAAAAAACCCAGAAATAATCTTTGAAAATGATCTTTTAAGCACTTAAAACGTCATGAAATAAGCAATAACACCCAACAACAGAATAAGCTAACGTCCTCAATCTGCTTATAAATAGGTCGAAAATAAGCTGTGAAAATTAAAGGACCAGATCTACTTTTTGGATAAGTTTTGGAAAAATAAGGAGACCCAAAAAAAACTCATCAAAAAGCTTGAAATAAGCTGTTTGTTTTTGACAGATTCACACAACAACACACCAAAACTAATCTGTGGCTTTTTTCCAAAAAATAAGCCCACAAAATAAGCAGAAATAAGCTCTAAATAAGCTGAAATCACGATACGAACACAGACAATACAAAACACCCCTGGTTAGCTCTTGATACCAATTGACAAGGATACAAAAACACCTTTTCAGGGGGTCAAGATTGATCAAAGAACATAAGATAAGACATATTGTTTCTAGTGAGAGAAAGTAGAGAGAGGGTGGATGAACTATGTGTTTTATTTAGAATGAAAGAAAGTTACACAATGATTTTACCAACTACCCCTCATGGAGAGCCATAAGGGGTATTTATACTATAAACAAAAACAAACTATTCTTAGTTTAAATAAATGACCCATGTGTGACACGTAGTGTCCAAGACTAGTCCAATTCACGTGTAAGACGCCAACTTCACTAAAAAGTGAGGCTAACATTATATATTTTTCATACGTGTCAGAAAATTTTAAAAATAATACTAAGTAAATGAACTAGGACTTATTTATTTGATTACTTAAAAATAATGGTAAAGTATGTATTGGTGGATAAAAATGGTGAATTAGACGGAATGGTTATTTTGACTTATAAAACTAATACGCAAACTATTAAGTGGTGTTATAATGTAATAAAAATATATTTGCATCATTCCATTCATTTGCACTATTTAAAGACGATCCACTATATATTAGGTTGCTTTCGGGACTTACTTTAACGTCCTACTTACTTGATTTATCCTAAATTGATACTTTTATCTAAGGTTTATAGAGCTGCTTTAACTTGTTTATCAGTATTTTACAAATCTCGGGGTGAGATACATTGCTTGTGTTACTCTTGGTCGCAAATACTTTTTAAATGATTACGAAATAGCCTAAGTAGTGATAACCCACTATGCCCAATTTTCATGAACTGTTAATTACTTTGTGTAAGCGTGAGTGTTATAAACAACTCTATTGGGGTTGACACCCCCGTCCAAGTTTGGTAATAATATGGCCAACGGGGGTATACCATGCCAGACTCAAGGTGTTTCGGGTTGGACACCTGCTTGTGTACTTTATTTTGTATTAAATTACATGCATTCTTTGTCGTAGATTCGGTGTCATGAGCTTAGGACAATCGTAATTACTTTTTGTGATATTGAATGTATTACAATTATCATACTCTTTGAAACCTTGAGGTCCAACCTTTATTATTTACTTAAACCTATGAACTCACCAACTCTATGTTGACATTTTTAAGCATGTATTTCTCATGTGCCTAACCTATTTGAACATATATGAGGTGCATTGGAGTCCGCATTAATCAAGACTATCTTTCATAGATTTTCTCTTACACTGAATTATTCTCGTTGTATCAAAACTACGATTTTCTTATGATGCAGGCTCATGGGACCACTTGTTAAAACTTATTTATTTTAAATATATCAACGATAATATCTTTTAAACGACTTATATTAAGGGTGAGCATCGGTTCAAAACCGAACCGAACCGTGCCGAAAGCCGAGTTTGAGGAAACACATGAACCGAAACCGAACCGAAGATTACCAAGAAAAACCAAAACTAAAACGAAACTGAACCGAATAGATAATTTAGGCGTATTTTTCTTGGTTTTAACCTGAATCGAACCAAAACCGAACCGAACTGACAAAACCGAAATCGAAAACTATAAATATACAAAATCGAAAACCTAACCAAAAATGGTCGGTTCGGTTTTGGTCGGTTCGGCTCGGCTCGGTTTGTCGGTTCAGTTCGGTTTTTAGTTGGTTTTGCTCAGCCCTAATTCATATAGAGGTCGTTCTCTTATATCTTGTGCTTATGTATTATGAAGTAACGCCCCTGGTTACCTTTCCGCTGCCACATATTTAGGGGATGTTACACACTTTGAATTATTTTTAAATGGTTTTATGGTTACGATCTTATACCCAACAACATATTAATTCACTACGATTCAAAAGTCATAAGGTGGTTAGGTTAGGCATTAGTCCTATGATCCAACCAGAACCGGGGGAATCTACCCAAGGACACTCCATAGTTAGAAATAGCAATCCTTAGGTATGATTTGGAAAAGAATGAGAAACGAGAATAATGTCGATTAAGGCATGAGCTAACACTGGAACAATCACAACAAGGTGTTAGTAATGAAGTCTTGGTAAACATTGAAGGGGTTGAAGAATGAAAAAAAATGTAAGGTTAAAGGGTCTAAAGAAAAAAGCCCTTCATACAACTTAAGGCAAAAATCGGGTCAATACATATGCTATCAGTTTTCACAAAGATTAATTCTGGTATTAAAGATAAGACATCATAGACCTAGTGATGCACTGCACAACCCTTTCCAGCCATTCAAGTGTCTCTCAAAAGATACTTTTCTCATTTGTCACGGAGATACACATGAATTCTATTGACCTTCTCACTCTGAGTTAATTGATATTGAAAAGGTAGTTGTTAGCTCCAGCCTCTAATCACTAAAACCAAAACTCACAAATCAAGTCTAGAGCCAAGAGATCAATAAATAAATAGGACACATTTTCTGATAAACACATGTTGTTTAACAACGAGAACACAAGTGACAACAAAGAGTCCTACGCACTATCCTTGTGATTTTCTGTCACACCTGTCATAGGCGGAAACACGAAAATGCGACATAATGATCAATCACAACACAAGATACAAAATAGAGAAATATAAAATGCATTAATGAAAAGTGTCATGATGACCATCAAACTCAATAACCTTGAGTGATGTCCCAAATCAAGAACACAACACATAGTCGCCAATTATTACAAGCTTAAGCACACGCAAGGGTCCATAAAATCTTATCTCGATCCTCAAGAAAACCAAATCCAAAGCGTACATCAAATGCAAAACTTTTCAAACAAGATTCCTATGAGATTCTCTAAAGTATGCTACAAGCACCATACTCTAACAATCATTTACTTCACCTGAAAATGATACTCGAAAACGTCAAATAATGTTGGTGAGCTCGTAGGTTTTGACTCAAAACCCAGTTGTTGTGCCAATGTTTTATACGGTTAGACAATTGTGCTATATGACAGTGAATATATGCGAATCAACCCATGACTTAGCATCCTCGCTAATCATGTACCAAGACCTAGCATCCCCGCTAGTCTTATAACCAGCGCGTACCAACGCTCTTAGGGTCGCAACCCCGATGACATACCACACCTAAGGCCTACCAGCTGGAGCAATTAGGGTGAAGAACCACACGGAAAGAATCACAAAGCATATGAAACATCACATAATATTCATATAGCAGTCATAAGCACATTAATTGTACCGAAAATAAAACCACGTTGCACAGTTCAGAAAACAGTTCAAATTCACATTTGAGTATCATTTTCCCCCAACAGAAAAACAGTAAAAAGTGGTGCTATGAGAACTCACCTCAAGCAAACTGTCTCCACAGATATCTTAATATCACACAAGCAAAGGCAACGACGTCCGCACATGACCTAGTCCAGTTAATGTCCCATTTAAAATCGTTTATTTCAAAAAAAAATCAAGCATGATGCATAAAGGTTAGACACTCGTTGTACGGTTTACTCAAATGTTTTAGTGGTGTGATGGTTGACGATGTAACTCGAAAATACCATATTTATCTATATCTCATTACAATATACTTATACTATTTAAGAGAATAGATATGTAATATAAGTAAATATTTATAATAATTAATTATAAATATACTTTGATAAGTCCATTCGGTACACTTAGTTACCATGAATATATCGTTTATACTATACAAAATAGAACGTTTATGTTTGCAAAACATTTTGGGAAAACTTCGAGAAAAATTATATTTTTCGTCTTTTAATGGATTAATTAAAATAATAAAATAATAATATTTTATTATTAAAAATAAAGTTTACGTTTTAAGTAAAAATTCTAAGTATATACTTTTTACAAAATTTCGGCATGACCCGTACGTTTATATGACGTTTTCCAAGGTTATCATACCTCATTTTCAAACAAATTTCTCATTTCGACACTTTCCGAACCAAATTTCAAAAACCACATTTCATCACGTTTACCAAGATACATTCTCAAAACGGTCTTCCATATAGTTTCACAAATAATTTTCACTTCCCAAAAGCTCGTCAAAACTCCCAAAATAACTATTTACGGCTTATTGGGCTTTAAAGCCCAATAAGGGTCCATTATACTTTTTATAGGTCCAAAATACGTTCTAAGTCCAAAACCAAGGCCCAATAGCATATATAAGCTTAAATCAATAAGTAAATAAGTAATCCGAACCTCAATAAGCCATCAATAAGCCACGACTTATTGACTTCTTATTGAGTCGTGAGCCTATATGCTCAAAATAAGTATATTAAGCTTAAAAATAAGTTAATAAGCTACATATCGTATTTGGTTATTACCATAAGCTATAATATTAGTCCACAAAAATATGACATACTAGGATAATAACCAAGGATACCCTCCTTGTATTTCTTTTGAGTGTTGTGTGTTAATAAGCCTAATATAAGCTTATTCGAACACAAACATAAGCCACAATAAGCTATATACAAAATAAACGACATAGCAAACATATGTTTTTCAACCATCACGACCACAGTATCAAAACTAACATAACCTTATATTTTCCTTTATTTCATTCTAACCAAAAACGCACCTTATGTGCCCATTTGTAAACTTTTTGCTTTTGATTTTTAATGATCGAGCCGTACAACTAACATCTATGCATCACTAGCAACCCAAAAGTACAAGTTAAAAATAAATTTGAAAGACTTACAAAAATGGTCTTCAAAATAAATTTCAACGCGAACCGCACAACCCAAACGTTGTTTTAGTGACTACCCGAACACTAGAATCAACCCAAAGTATCACCAATCTTCATGTTTTTTATCAAAGTTTGAAAAATAATAGTGTGTGTGTGTGTTTGAGTTCGGACAAGCAAGGAGAGAAAGAGAGGAGATTTTTGATATCAAATGAACATGCAATGTGTGTGCTTTGATATCAAACAAAATACTTATGTACTAGTTAGGACCCCATTAGCTAAAATTAAGCCACCTTGTCTCCCACCCTTTTGTCTTGACCTGCCATGGTATCCCATGCCCCCGGGTGTTCTCGTTTTATGTCGGAATCACTTTAAAACTCGAAAAACTTGCTCGTAAAATATTTCTCGAAGTTAGTTAACATTTTTATTTACCTTAAAAATGTTTTTTCCAAAAACATAGAGTATTTACTTGACATATTTTCATTTTTGACCTCCCAAAAACTCATTTGGACATTAACGGACGTGTCAGGATTCATTTTTTCGGCATTTCTCATAAATTCACGGGTCAACCACCCGAAACTTGTAAAACACAAATGTATCCTTCAATAAGGCTTATTATACACAATAAACCATAAAATGCTTCATAGCTCATGAATTCATCACTGCCAACACGATACGGTATTCTAAATAATTGACAAACGCCAAATAGTCAAAGGACTAAATTAGAATATTCAAAACACGAAAAGGGCAGGGGTTACATTCTACCCCCATAAAAGAATTTTGCCCCTGAAATTTAACTACTATCAGTATTAAACAGATGCGGATACTTAAGCTTCATATGATCTTCACGTTTCGAATTCCACCAAACCTTAATGATGGTAATTCTACTCCACTTCAGCTTCTTAAACTCTCGCTCTATGATTTCCACAGGTTCTTCCACAAAATTCAACTTATCATCAACTCGAATCTCATCTAAAGGGACTTGCATTTAGCTCCTCAGGCAAATCTAATCGATAGGCCACTGTGCCTACCTTCTTAATAATCTCAAGAGGTCCAACGAATCTAGGTGCTAGTTTCCCTTTCTTCCCAAAGTGTACCACACCTTTCCAAGGCGACCTAGGTGCTAGTTTCCCTTTTTTCCCAAAGCGTACCACACCTTTCCAAGGCAACACTTTGAGCAAGACATGGTCACCTACACTAAACTCTAGAGGCTTCCTCCTCTTATCGGCATAACTTTTCTAGCGATCTCGCGCAGTCTTAAGTCTATCCTTAATTTGCGAGATCTTCTCTATGGTTTCTTGCACTAACTCAGGTCCTATCAAATGACCCTCTCCAACTTTTGCCCACATAATCGTGGATCGACACTTCCTACCATACAAAGCCTCAAAGGCCCACATCTTACACTAGAATGATAACTATTGTTATACAAAAACTCAACTAATGGAAGATGAACATCCTAACTTCCCCCGGAGTCCAGGACGCACGCTTTAAGCATATCTTCCAAGGTTCGTGTCATAGTACGCTCACTCTGACCGTCAATCTGAGGGTGATAAGTCATACTCATGTGTAATCGGATTCTTAATGCCTCTTGCATTGACTGCAAAACTCGAAGTGAACATACTATCATGATCAGTTATGATTCGAGATCGGTACATCATGCATAGCAACATCTCATTCAGGTACAACCTAGCCCATATATCCTTCTTATAATCCTCACGCATCGTAGAAATGAGAAGACTTAGTCAATCGGTCACTTAATAACCTATATTGTATCATGACCACTACTAGTCCTAGGTAACTTAGTCATGAAATCCATGGTCATTCCTTCCCATTTCCATTTGGGAATCTCAGGTTGCTACAGCATGCCAGATGGCCTCAGATGCTCAGCCTTAACCCATAAACAAGTCAAACACTTACTCACATACACAGCTATGTCCTTTTTCATACCCGACCACCAATACCTATCTCTAAGGTCATAATACATCTTATACACTCCTGGGTGTACAAATTACTTCAACTTATAGGCCTCATCCATTATCAAGGTTCTCACATCACCTCATGAAACATATATTCGATTCCGGTAATATCAAACGCTCATCACTGCCTAGTTCATAATCTCATCTATACCTCTCTGTAATCCTGCAGACTCATCAGATGCCTCCTTCTGAGCCGCTCGTCTCATATCCTTAATACTTGACTAAAGGGTCATGTTCATCGCTCTAACTCTCTTAGGTTTCACCCGCTCTTTCCTACTTAGTGCATCAGCTACTACATTTGCCTTACCAGGGTGGTAACGGATTTTACAGTCATAATCACTAAACAACTCTATCCAGCGACGTTGTCGCATATTCAACTCTTTATGACTAAAGATGTGCTGGAGACTCTTATGATCCGTATATATAACACTCTTTGTCCCATACAAGTAATGTCTCCACATCTTAAGTGCAAATACAACCGCACCCAGTTCCAAATCATGGGTGGTGTAATTCTTCTCATGGATTTTCAATTGCCTAGATGCGTAAGCTATTACCTTACCTCTTTGCATCAACACACAACCTAATCCTAATCTGAACGCATCACAATATACTACAAAATCTTCCGGTCCTATTGAGGGAGAGCTAGATAGGTGGCATTACATAAACTTTATCCTTCAAAGTTTGAAACGTATTCTCCTGCTCCTCACAGTCAAAGGTCTTACTTTTCTGAGTCAAGACAGTAAGTGGTTTAGCTATCTTAGAAAAGTCCTCAATGAATCTACGGTAATATCCTGTCAATCCTAAGAATGAACGGACCTCAGACGGAGTTCTAGGGGCTTTCCAATTCTTAACGACCTCAATCTTACTAGGGTCTACATGAATTCCATCACCATTAATCACATGCCTAAGAAACTGTACTTCTCGTAACCAGAATTCACACTTAGAAAACTTTACATACAGTCTCTCCTTTTGAGCAATTCTAATACTAATCTTAAATGCTCTTCATGCTCCTCTCGAGTCTTAGAGTAAATCAAGATATCTATCAATGTTACTATCACAATTGTCTTACATATCGACTTACACACCTCGGTTCATCAAATCCATAAATACCACTGGTGCGTTAGTCAAACCAAAGGGCATTACTATGAACTCGAATGTCCATAACGAGTCCTAAATGTTGTCTTTGAAATGTCGTCCTCATGCACTCTCAGCTGATGTACCGGATTAAAGGTCTATCTTAGAGAAGTATTGTGATCCTTGAATTTGATCGAACAAGTCGTCTATCCTAGAGAGTGGATAACGGTTGTCAACTTATTCAGTTCTATATAGTCAATACACGTGTTAGGAATATTGTAATAGATAGTTACTACTAGTAGGTATGTAGTTCCTACTGGTAGAGTAAAAGTTCCTGCTGGTAGTGTAGTCCTACTGGTAAGGATAATGTTATAGTTAGTGCTGGCAGATCAAAAGTTATTCCTGCTGGTAGAACAATATTAGTCCTGGTAGTATTATGCTTACTCCGAGTTGATAGTATAGTTAGTTAGTGATAAGGATATGCATGAGATATCCTAGGAAGTGATAATACTTATCTCTTTAGCGAGTCTTAGGTAACAGGTTGTTAGGGTTTCATGAGTATTTAAGAAACCTACGGTCATAGATGAAGGGGAGACGATCAAAAAACACTTTTATTGTTAATAGAAAAGATCCATAGAGGATCATTGTTTGAGTAATTCTTCTTCTTTAACTCTGTTGTTTATATTCCGCGTAAACAATAGTTTAATTTGTTAGAGTCTCTCTTAGAGTTGCTTGTGATTACATAATGTACTTATTCTTTCTTAATAAAAAATTTTTTTAAAAAAAAAAAAAAAAAAAAAATAAACAAAAAAAAAAAAAAAAAAAAAAAAAAACAGCTTGATGATCTTCTAGGGCTGTGACCTACAGTGGTATTAGGAGTCGGGTTAGAGAGCCTCTGTTAAAGAAAGTTTACTATTCTCACTCATAAAACTTCACAATGACTTCACCAATTCCTTCATCATTCTCTATGCCATCACCATCACAAACTTCTTTTCACTCAAACATCTGAACATGTGTTCTTTGTGTAACCTCTGAACCAGCTTTGATCTCCAAAACTCTCAAACCTCATAAAACACACAATCTAGCAGCTAATCCAACAATATCACATAAACCACTGTCTCAAACTATATGCAAAAATTTTCTTACTTAAATAAGGATGAATATGAGACATGGGCATGAAGATGGAGTACTGGTATAATGATCAGTGATCCCAACTTGTGGAACATAATTCTAAATTGGAAACTGCAGGAAAAAGACAAGAAGAGATCCTAAGGATATATTATGATACTTCATCCTATTTCTGTTGAGGTAACATTGCTGTTCAAAGAGAGACAAAGCAAGAACAAATTGCTTCAGTCTCTTCTGGGACACTGGCTGATTTTCATATCTTGAGTTGCAAGGGCATCTGGTTGGCAGTCAAAGCAGTTTGGGAGGTAAATGATGAGTCAAGAACATGCGGAAATCTATGCTAACAGGCAGGGGTTTTCAGAATTTAGGGTATCTTAATCAGAGGGGTCTGATAAGGCTATGAAGGTTTTAAAAGATATTGAGTCACAATAATCAGATGCAAGCTAAGCCAGACAATGAAGATTGTAACATGAAGTTTCTCAGAGCACTTCTACCTTCTTGGTCACAGGTGGCCATCACTCTTAAAACAAAGGGTGGTCTTGATTATCTAAGCTTTGATGATCTGTACAACAAGCTTAGGACCCTTGAAATTGATGTGAAGGGTGGTTCAAGTTATGATTCAGAGGTACTTCTGTCTTACCATTCAGCCTTTATTAGTGCTGCTAGCACTAATTCAAAGATGTCATATGCTGATTCACAAAATCAATCACCTTCAATCACTTTTACCACTGCTTCATCAAGTGCTGATGCTTCTAGCAATGTGATCTGAATTGTGTTCTCCATTCCTTTTGTTACTGAAAAGGATCCAAAACAGCCGATCACTTATAAGGATTTTTGATCAGAGTGGAAAATTTGGATTTGAGGAATGGACATCAAAATGGCAAAATGGCAATGCTTTTTGTTAAGATTACAGATTTGAAAAGAAAGCTGGAGAAAAGATGGAAGGTTAATAATCAGGGAATGCTGCTAGGTTTGACAAGAAGAAGGTCAAATGTATAAGTGTTCAGCGTTGGGTCACTTTGCTAGGGATGTGCAGGAAGCTGTTGGATTCTAAAAGCAAGGTACTCATGCATTCAAACTTACCGGAGCTGGATAAGTTGAAAAACCCAAGGCCTTGTTGTCTGTTGATTTAATGTTAAACTGGTCAGACCATGAAGGTGAAGATGAGGAAAAAAGGTTCTGCACAAGTATATGGGATGATTGCTGGAGATGATGATGATGTTGCTGGTGATGCTTCTGGTGATGTTTTTGATGATGCTGCTGATTTGCGCTTATGGGTTTATCTTCACAGGCTCACATACTTGCCCTTTTGTTGTGAATATAATATGCAGAACTTAAACAGGATTTTGATAATTTAGGAAGTTCAATATAAAGATTGTTATATACAGGTTCAGGCATATAAAAAAATACATTACAATACCTTAGAACAAAGAGGCATGGTACCAAAGAATCAGTTGCTATTAGAAGGAAAGAATTAGTAACATTAACTGTGATTAGTAATCACTTACCACAAACATGTTAAAATATACTGAAAAACTGAATGATCAGGTTAAACTTGAAAACTAAAATGATAGGTTAACTTGAGGAGTTAAGGCAGGTTTGGACAAATGGAGGAGTCTTTCCAAAAACTAGACAAACTGATAATGGCGCTCCATGTCCTTAGATCAAATTTGGTTTAGGATTTGGAAAAACTTTTGGATCAGATGAGGTGTTTGATCCTCTGCCCTAGCATCTTTGACTACCACAACACTGAGGATGTAGAAGGGGGAAACCTCTCTATGACAGGTTTGTCAAAGCTGTTGGAATGCATGTTCCTTCACCTATAACAGGAACATTCATGCCTCCTTCCAACAAGCCTGACCTTGATGATACACAGGTTACCTATGGTTCAAAGTCCAATAATTATTTTGAAACTAACTATGTATCTAATGACTTTGTCTCTTGTGATAACAGTGACAAGTCCTCAGACTCAGAGACTACTGGCTTTGCATCCTGTATTTCAAGTGTCAAGTCCTCAAGCTCCAAGAACAATGAACACTTAGCATCTGCCTCTAGTTCAGTTGATTTCAAGACAGTGTCAAAGACTGCTGACCAAAAACCAAGTTCCACCATTGATGATCCTAGTTTTTCTTTTAAGGAGAATGTAAAAACTCCTAGGAATATATGTAATAAGAGTGGAATAAACAATAGGAGTCATTGTAAAAACAATTCTTTTGGTTCTAAGACATGCTTTGTTTTGTGGGTAGCTAAATTTCATTTGGATTAAAGATTGTGATTTTTATGACCAACAGTTGGAGATTGTATAATAAAACTATGTGGCTTAAATGTTTGCAATATTCCCTCATTTATTCTCTAGAGCAGCATATGTTCCTGTGGTTGTGGAATTCCACCTCAGATTTGTTTCTGTTGGTAGTGCTTTTCCTGCTGGTAGTAGGAATAGACCAGCATCTGTTTCTGCTGGTAGGCCATTTTCTGCTGGTTGGAGAAATCATGCTGCTAGACCTATGACCAGACCAACAAGCCATTATTTTCAACATTTTAGAAGGCCTGGCTGTTTATAAACCATCTGTGCTATGGATGAGGAAGATGTGGGATTTCTGCTATTTAAACCTCAGGTTGTTCTTGGAAAATTAAAAGGGCCATATATGCAGTGGGGATCCAAGAACAATGGTGGATCTCATCAATCTACATGGTTTAACTCTTAAATGATCCACAAGGCAGGTCCAAGTCAGTAATGACTTGGGTCTCCCATGTATTCTAATGTTGTTGTTGTATTGTTTAATTTGCTAGGGACATTCCTCATTCGAATAAGATTTAGGAATTATAGATCGTGGTTGTACAAGAAGCATGAAGTAATAAGGAGAAATTTTTTTTTTTTTTTTTTTAGATGACTTTGTGAAGATTATAGAAGGGTACTGTTAAATTTTGGAGGTAGAGATGTCGAATTTACTTGAAAGGCACTTATAAGGACTTCCAAACTGAATTTTTGAAAATGTTTATTATGTGGAAGAGCTTCAAAAACTTTACTTTGTTTCTTCTTATGTATCACAAATTTGTGATAAAAAGAACAAATGTCCTTTTCACTGATTAAAGAGTGCCTTGTTCTCACAAAGGAATTCCAACTACCTGAGAATAGTCAGGTGGTTCTTAGAGTTCCAAGAAGGCACAATCTCTACAGCTTCAATTTGTTGAAATCAAACACTGATAAGCAATCAAATTTCAGAGTACCATCTGCATTGTTAAAAAACCCAGTTTTTCACCAAAGAACAAAGCACATAGAAATTAGGCACCATTGTTAGGAATGGAGTTCTAGGGGCTTTCCAATTCTTAACAGCCTCAATCTTACTAGGGTCGACATGAATTCCATCACCATTAATCACATGCCCAAGAAACTGTACCTCTTGCAACCAGAATTCACACTTGAAAACTTTGCATACAGTTTCTCCTTCTTAACCAGTTCTAATGCTAATCCTAAATGTTCTTCATGCTCCTCTCGAGTCTTAGAGTAAATAAAGATGTCATCAATGAACACTATCACAAACTTGTCTAGATACGGCCTACATACTCGGTTCATCAGATCCATAAATACCGCTGGTGCATTAGTCAAACCAAAGGGCATTACTGTGAACTCAAAATGTCCATAACGAGTTCTAAACATGGTCTTTGGGATGTCGTCCTCATGCACTCTCAGCTGATGGTATTCAGACCTATGGTCTATCTTAGAGAAGTATTACGATCCTTGAAGTTGGTCAAATAGTTCGTCTATCCTAGGTAGTGGATAACGGTTCTTAACGGTCAACTTATTTAGCTCTTTATAGTCAATACACATCCTAAAGGATCTGTCCTTTTTGTTAACGAACAATACCGTTGCTCCTCAAGGCGAAGAGCTTGGTCGAATGAAACCTTTATCCTAGAGTTTCTTGAGTTGTCTCGACAACTCCTCCAATTCAGAAGGTGCCAAATGATATGGAGACTTTGCAATCGGTGTTGCTCCACGGATTAACTCAATCCAAAACTCGATTTCCTGATCCGGCGGAAATCCAGATAGATCATCCAGGAATACCTTAGGAAAATCTCTCACTACCACTATCTCTTCTTGTTCCCTCCCTTTAGCCTTAGCACTCATTAATTGCCTCATCTTTTCTTCGGGTTTCTCTCCTAGTACTCTAAGCACCTTACCATCTAGTAGCGGTATCCTTACTACTTTCTCATGACAAATTATCTCAGCCTTATTGTCAGACAACCAATCCATTCCTATGATCACATTAAAGCTCCTGTTTCCAAAGGGTATCAAGTTAATATCGAACACATGATCTTTTATTTCTAGTTTACACCCCCTAATAACTTTATCAATCTCTACTAGCTGCCCGCTAGCTATCTCAATCTCATATCTAAAACCTAAATCACTGGGCTCTATTTCTAACAGAGGTAGAAAAGTAGTGGAAACAAAGCTATAGTCGGCACCAGAGTCAAATAAGGTAGTGGCATAGTGATCGTTTAGAGTAAACGTCCCATCACGATGTTCGAGTCCTAGCGAGCCTCCTCTGCTCCCAATATAAATGCCCTACCCCTAGCTTGGTTCCCTTTGTTGGGAATTATATTTGAGTTGATAAGACAAAACAATGAAATAATAAGGGTCTAAGTCGTGTAGATGGAATTCTACAAAAGATGAAGATTCTAGAAGATCTCCTTAAGAAGATAAAAGATATAGAAGATAATATTAAATGTTAGG
>BQNB010155673.1:0-15365 GCA_026074375.1 Tanacetum coccineum
AGGGCTCAACACGCCTGATCGAGTCAAAAATTATTCTCATTCTACCCATTAGGAGAGTCGAAACTGTGACAAAACACTTATTTTATTTTTGAATTTTTTTTTCATTTTTTGGTATTTTTGCAAAAATTTGGTGGTAAAAATGGGATTACGTGACAACAATGGCTGCATGCAACAATCAAATCGAAGATCCCCCCATACTAGAACTGAACATCGTCCTCGATGTTTTGAAAGGGGTCCTTACGTAAATCTAAGGCCGTTTATGAAGTGTGCCAAAAGATAAAACGTTAGTCGATTAGATTTAGATACTGGATTCCTGGATACTGGATTCCTAATAAATGAAGCTGAGGATGTGAAACTCTTAGGATGAAAGACAAAACTGAGAGGGGCACGAGGTCTTCACAATACCGGGCAATCCTGGTTCAATTAACAACACCACACACGAAAACAAGGGTTTAACGGAAGAGGAGAAGCCTCCACACAACAAGAAAAACCTTATTCATTTCTACACAATACTTCGATATAAGCATGGGGTGCCTCCCACGAAGCGCTTGTTTTAAGGTTCGTTATTTCTTGACCCGTCCCCGAATTTATTGGGTCCATGTGGGAACGTCTTGGAGATCCGGGATACCATTGTGGTTGTCCTCCAAAGTAGTGCTTCAAACGATGACCATTCACTTTGGAAATTTGGCCCAGCCAGTTTTTAGGATAACTCGATAGTGCCATATGGAAAAAACTTGGGTTGACCGTGAATGGGCCTACTCCACGCGGGGTCTTAAGCTTGCCAGAGAATCTACCCCCGAGAAAAATCTTCAATTTAGAGTTAAAGAGGAGCTCGATCACGATGTTTGAAACGCGGTTTTTGATCTTGGAGTATGGATTCTCTTTGTTGATCAAATGGAGTTTTCATAGGCATGATCACTGAAGTTCATTTAAGTTCATTGAGTTGAACTTTTCTGTGACTTCACCCGAGTGTTTAGATATCAAAGTTGGATGCTTAGGGCCCGTTTAGTAAGCGTTATGCTCGAGCACCAATTGGAAATGACATTGGCCTTCCCGTACACTAACTTGTATGAGTACACCGATGGGTGTTTTGTAAGCTGTGCCGGAAAGCCAAAGTGCGTCATCTTAATTTATCCGACCAAAGAGCACGATTTTTGCCCACGTCCTTTCAGAATTCGTTTCAAACCCCGATTGGATACCTTTAACTTGGTCCACTTATTTGTGGGTTGTATCGCGGTGGAGAGACGATGAGTGACTCCGTATTTATAAGCATGACCTTTTGCAAACTGGTGGTCATTGCAAAAATGGGTTCCACGGTCCTTTCCAGAATCCTTTTCAAACCACGATTGGATACCTCAACTTGTCCACTTGTTTGTGGATGATACGCGGTGGAGAGACGATGAGTAACTCCGTATTTAAGCATGACCTTTGAAAATTGGTCATTGCAAAAATGGGTTCCGCGATCACTTATGATTGCACGAGGGGCACCAAATCGGGAGAAGAGAGATTTAAGAAATTTACAAACAACTCGGGCATCATTGGTGGGGAGCGCTTTTGCTTCAACCCATTTTGATAAGTAATCGACTGCCACGAGTATATATTTGTTCCCTCTTGAAGACGGGAACGGCCCCATAAAATCAATGCCCCACATGTCAAAGATTTCGCAAACTTGGATAGAGTTTTGTGGCATCTCATCACGTTGCGAAATTTTGCCTTGACGTTGACAAATGTCACATCGGGTGACAAAGTCGTGGGCATCCTTGTAGATTGTGGGCCAATAAAATCCTGAATCGAAGACCTTTTTAGCTGTGTAATTGGCACCGTAGTGTCCCCCGGTGGGTCCACTGTGGCAAGCTTTAAGAATGTCAAAAGCTTCTTGCCCCGAAACACAACGCCTAATTACTTGGTCAGCACAGATCTTGAATAGAAAGGGGTCGTCCCAAAAGTAGTGTTTGACGTCTTTGAAAAACTTTCTTTTCTGCTGAGACGACATCCCTTTGATCACAAAATTCCCCGCATGGTAGTTTGCAAAATCGGCAAACCATGGGGCATTATCATCACCACGAAAGGTAACCATCCCAAGTGTCTCGAGAGGAAATGTTTCCGTAATTTCCTTTTTCTCGAGCTCACTTTGATGGGGATTTTCAAGTCTAGAAAGGTGGTCTACGGCGAGATTTTCTGCTCCTTTTTTATCACGGATAACGACATTAAATTCTTGGAGCAGCAAAATCCACCGGAGCAATCTTGGCTTAGCATCCTGCTTAGCAAGCAGGTACTTGAGAGCCGAATGGTCCGTATACACTATGCTTTTGGACAAGACAAGATATGGCCGGAATTTCTCGAAAGCATACACTACGGCAAGTAATTCTTTTTCCGTTGTAGTGTAATGTGCTTGAGCCTCGGTCATAGTTTTGCTTGCATAGTGTATCGGTTGGAAGTGCTTGGTCTTACGTTGCCCTAGGACTGCCCCAACAGCAAAATCACTTGCATCACACATGATTTCAAAGGGCAAGTCCCAATCGGGAGCAACTAGAATTGGAGCCTGTGTTAACTTCATCTTAAGGGTTTCAAATGCTTCAATGCACTCCTTCGAGAAGATAAACGGAGTTTCTTTTTCAAGGAGGTGGGTCATAGGCCGGGCGATTTTGGAAAAGTCCTAAAAAACTTAAAAACTTCAATGATGCCCTCCTAACTGAAAATCCTAAACTATTTAAAGACTAAAAATCAGCTGCTCTTCTTTCTTGTTGTGTTAGTTGTGTGAGAGGGAGTTGAGGGTCTTCATCTCAGCCATCAATCTTGCTTGTGTGCTTCTTTTGAGTTCATCCTAGCCTTCGATATGTCTAGGATTTGGTGAGGATTGCCAGCTTGGCAAATTGTAGCTGGGAAAGCTTAGTGGAGGAGGGGGGTGATGTTTACCCATGGTGGAATTGGGGTTATGGGATAAAAACGGGGTGGAGAAACCCGTGACTTGTTTGGGGGGAAAATTGGGCGGGAAAAGCTGTTTTGAGTTTAACAGGGAAGGGGTTTGGGGTAATGGCAAAATTGGTCCCTCAATGTGTATGTGGTTGTTGCACCACACGTCCTTGGTGTTATACAAGTTTGGGGACTTGGCAAATTAACCCCCCAAGGGTTATATTGGTTGTTGCACCCAAGGTCCTTAGCACAATTAGAATAAGGAGATTAGTATTCCTTGGGTGACCAGCAGCCAATTCTGACTTCGCGATCATGCTGCAGAGCGTGACTTCGTAGTGATGATCTGCGTATAAGAAAGCCACGAAGTCTCTATCAGAAATTATGAGTGTCAATGTGGGCCTCAGCTCCACATTTCTGCATTGAGTGTTGATGTCTTGTCTAAACTAATAATGCTGATAGGAACGTTATGTAGATAATTGAACCCTTGGTTTGCCCTAAACAACAGTGTGACTGTGGACTAGTAGCTTTAATGGACTCACTGGTTAGTACGTTATGATCTCTGTCCTTGTCTGCATCGACGCTCAGTGATAATAGTGTCTCTGTGAGTATTCGATGTATGTAAGAGAGTCTGTCTTGTTAATGCAGGAGTGATGCTGTGATGGAAAAAGCCTCTGTGTGGTAGATGTCTCTATGTGTGTGTCTTCGTTTTAGAAAAGTGTCTTTAATTCGCTCAGCAGTTGATTTGAGTGAGAATTCGCTGATATATGAGATCGTCCGGTAGCATATGGTCGACGAGTGGAGAAAGTCGCTCGCTCAGTAATCTGGTACCCTGCCCTAACAGTATTAAGTTGTGTGGATGAGGCCAGGTGTTGTGAGCTCTAGAAAACTGCTTTGGGGAGACCATATTCCTGAGTCATTAGGGTGTGTGTTTTGGCTAATTGCCGCACCCTCTGTAGTATGTGTCATGCGCTATATTGTGTGTCAGTGTATGTCATATCTCGATGTCCTCTCTAATATCGCTGATGCATGGTATGTTTAGGACTCGAAGCTTTAGTCTAGATAAGAAGATGTCAGTAAACTTTCGACAAGAAATACATCCGTTGGCCTGTATATTTGATGACATCAAATAACGTCACATTTATACCATCATTTATCCCAAATAAACTAACCACTTTTGTATAATTATTGCAAGAATGTGTACTTAATTGTTTAAAAGTGTTATTTGTAGTAATTGAGGAGTGATTTGTGAAGACATGCTAAAAGGCACATATTTTGGAGCTAAAACAAAGACATTTAAAGATTACTTATTTCTGAATAATACACCTTATCCAGGAAAAGAGATACGGCGTATCAGCGCCAAGTCTTCACAAGAAAACGGGTATTCACAATTCCCAATATGACGTATCCACCTTCTGTCATACGCCGTATCTATGAAGATAACTATTCAGAGATACAAAGATATTATTATTTTTGGAATGTATATTATACTGATCATAAACATTGCGCTCACTCTAAGGGATACACCCTAATACGCCATATTGGCCTAGCCCAATACGGCGTATCCAGCCTTTTTCAGAGACTATAATTAGAAGACTCAAAAATGAGTTTTCAGTGTGCAAATTCATATTCTTCATACCATACACATAAAAGACGATTTTCTAAAGAGAAGAAGAGCAACTAAAGGTCAAGCATCGATCACCATTCCATAAAAGACACTGTGTAATTTCCTTATTCTTGTAATCATTTAATTTTTGGTACCGTTCGATAAAACGTTTAGTTTACCTTGGTTAATTGATCATGCTTGTATAATTACAATGGTTATGGGCTAATACCCATCTTAATGAAGATTTAATGTTTGTTTTGTTTTAAAATTGATTTTCTTAATTTATCGTTGAGGGTTTAATTATGTTTATCACATGATACTTATCTACGTGTTTGAATATGCGACCTATCATTCACCTAGGTCTAGTTACGCCTAACAAGTTAGCTAGATACTATGATAGCTCTCCATATCGTGTTTTATATTACTGGACCAATAGGATCACAAATAACGTTCTGTCTTTGTCTTTAAATTAAGAGCTTAGTTGAACCGACAGGTGACTCGTAATGTTTCAATAAGTATGTTCTTGATTAATTGATAAAGATTTGAATAGTAGACTACTAGTATATAAAATACCGTCAAACAGTTAGTGGGTAAAGTCCTAATGGGCTAGGGTTTTTCAAGATCACCATTGCTATAATCCCTAGATAGATAATAATTAAACTAAAGGATGCTTTATGCGGATGCGTTAATTATGACAGGATTCAACGTGTCTAGGTCTTAGGATGATGTCCCGCCTAAGTCTTAAGAATGATACGCCGCTTCGAGATAAGAAATCATTGCACTAGATAAACAAACTAGCATTTAATCGGATTTAATATGACTAATACATTTTTCTATTATTTGGCTTGCATCGCTCTTTTATCTTTTGATTGTTTTCTTGCATGTTTATTGTGTTTAGAATTGATTATTATTACCATAAAACCTGTGCCAGTCTCTCAGGCTGAAACCCCCCCGAGCTATCATTAGAAGCGTATATAGCATAGGTTTAACAAGTAATTAGAATTAACTTAACTAGAGTAATTAAAATACTAATAGATTATAAGTTTAACGACCTCGCTCTTAGTGTTTGACACCCTACTTACCACGAAACTCCACCCGATCGGGTACACTGCCCATTAAAGTGTTGTTTTAGGATAAGTCGGCTAAATATAAATTTAAAACTTGGTAATCAATAAATTGACCCTACACGACAGCACATCATGTTTTTGGCGCCATTACCGGGGAGTGAAAAAGTTTAACCTTTAATTTTATTAGTAATTCTAACCATTAGTTTAAAATAACCTAATTAGTGTAATTTAATTCTGCTTGTAATTAATTTAATTGTGTGATTTAATTGTATGTTTAAATTCCCGCATTATTTAATTGTCTTCTAAGTATCCTGTTCTCACAAATCAACAGATACGCTGTATCTACCAGTTGGATACGACGTATCAACCTTTCCACTCAAAACATCGTATTGATTTCTACAGTCTAAACGACGTATCTGTTCTTCCAAACAATACGGCGTATTCTGTATAATCAATACGGCGTATTTACCTTTAGCAAATCATACGACGTATTCAAATTAATTGAATACGGCGTATTGATCTTCTGATACAGTAACATTAGTTATTTTTCATACTCGATTTCCTGTTTATCATGTTCTCTTCCGAGAGGGCACAACCTATGGATCATTTGCACTTATTTTTCAAGAATTTGATTAATGATGACAAAACAAAACGACTATATCTCCGTTACCTGAACAAACTGCATCTCTAATGATAATGAAGGAAGAATGATCGAGAGAAATTTTTTCAAGATACATGGAGCATTTTTGGTCAAAAATAAGAGATAATACTTTCAATGGGGCAATCAGAGAAAACATGTTTGTTGATCCCAAACCTAGATCGATTCTTTAGGTTCTCTAAGGTTAAATTACCATGGATAAATCCAAAATAACTTGTTGTAGAAACTTTGTATGTATATTAAAGTGTATGCGGAATCTACACCTTAATACTCTAGAAGTAAAATCAATGAAACAGTAATATTGAACAACAAAGATATAACCAAACGCTCCAATATTATTAGATCAATAATACGAGTACTCTTAACTTAGTATTGGGTTTACAACCTTGAAGCATTTCTTAATCGACTTTGACAACTATGAAAACTGATAATGATACGACTGTGTGTTTTTGTAATAATTCAACTAATGCCTTACAGCCTCTTTTTATAGACTAAGGAGTCCTAGTCGGCTTACAATACATTCCTAAGATATCTCAATCTTTTCTAAACATAAACGTAATCTTCTAAATAAATACATTATGTATATCTTGTACATAAATATCTCAACACTTATCTTCACATGTATTTTTGTTCTCCAAACACTCTTTATCTCTTTAACTCGTTTTTATCCTCTTATCAATAGAAAGTCTTCAAACAGTTGTAATCTTTCCACCAGCAGTACAAAGCAGCAGTAACTTCTAAGAATCCATAAAGTCTTTTAAGTCCCAACAATCCTCCCCTAGACTTGATGTTCATCTTCTAAATCTTCAAGTTTCTTCTTTAAAAGTCTTCATCACATATTTTAGTCTTCAACACTGAGCAGTCTTAACTTCAACTAACAGCAGTAACTTTATGCTATTCAGTGCTAAATTATACTAACAGTAGTAACTAGTAGTGTAACGTTATACTACCAGAACTAAGCCACTTAGCATAATTTTCCCTTATGTACCACCTGAGCAACAGTAAATTCTAAGAATCCATGAAGTCTTTTAAGACCCAACAATCCTCCCCTAAACTTGTTGTTCATCTTCTGAATCTTCAAGTTTCTTCTTTAAAAGTATTCATCACATTTCAGGAAGATGCATTCAAACCTTTCATTTACCTTTTTGCTGCTTTACCATAAGCTTCAGCAGTTGATAACACATCTCATTTTGATGATCAGTTTGAAGTTTCTTGTTGAGCCATATTGTGATGTAAAATGGTGTGAGGGGGTATCTCCTTTCAACCAGCATAAAAATGTGAAGATTATCAAATCTTACAAAGTGAACTCCAGATGAATCAATCAACTTCCAAATAGTCACCCTGTATCCTTACAATATTCTCCATACATCACTTTTTATATCTGGTTCAAACATAACTTTCAAATCTCCATACAACACTCTTTCAAATTCATTTTCAGGCCTTGTATCACCATACTTTGCCTTCACTATCCTCCAAAGAGCTTCCAAGTCTTCTCTATTATCTAGTTCCTTTTTTAAAAAAAAGCCCCCCAATCCTTATTCATTTAAGAGATCTCTTGGAAACATCCACTGCTCTTATCAACTGATAATGTACTAACATCCCCTCTTTATGAAGCTTATAATCAATAATCACTGGTAATTTGGTAGCAAGTGGTATAGCATCAATTGCTATATCTTCATCCTTTTTAATCACCAAAAGCTTCTTTAGCTCAACTTCATCAACTTCCTCTGACTCTTTTTCTTCCTCTACTTTTTGTTTCTTTGAGGATTCTTTCTGTTGTTCTTTCCCTGCTCTTTTCCTTCCAAGCATCTTCTTTCTGCTACCTTTAGCTATTTCCTCTCTACCTTCTTCCTTCTTTTCTTTGCTTTCCTGTACCTCAGAACCCATAGCTACAAAGGTATTTACTCTCTTCATTTCCTTATCAAACAACTTTTGAATTTCATCAAAACTCTTTCCTTTTAGTTGTTTGTATGTATATCCACCTATGTGCTTAAGATAAGTAGACATTTGAGTTCTCTTTTGTGCCTTGGTAGGAGGTCTGTTTCTCTTTTCTTGTGCTCTAAGAGTAGCAAAATGCTTTCTTCTTTTCTCCATTAGTTCCATAAATAGTTTTGCTTTTTCTTTATCTGTCAATTCCATCCTCTTCCTATGATTGGTGTCTCTTAGCCACAATCTATCAGCCTGCCATCATAAGCTTGTGTATTTTCACTCATGCTCAATCAATTCTAGTTGGCTTCTTCTTCTTGTTTCCTTGCTAGCTTTTGCTCTTCTAATAATTCAGCATCCAACTCAGCTTGAATATCTCTTGCAATTTGTTCATCAAGAGCAATTTGATCTTTTCTCTTCAAAGGAAATTCAGGCTCAATCATAATACCTTTTCCTTTATCTTTAGAACTTGAAGGTTTTGTCTCTTGTGGAACTCTGAACTCACTTGGCTCCTGTACAACCACCCATCTATCCTTGGGTCTTATAGTTGTTGCTGTTGTAGCAGCAGTAGTAACAACTTTAGGCTTAGCTGCTTTAATCTGTATAAGTGTCTGAGCCAATTGATTTTCCCTCATTAGTTGTAGGAACAACACTATCATCAATACTAGCAGTAGTAACTGCTTCACCAGCAGTACTATCATCAAGCTTCTTACTCTGTTCATCTTTTCCATCAACTTTAGCTTCCACATGCATCACATCATCCTCCAAAACTCCAGAATCAAACATTAAGTCATATTTGTTTCTCTTGAGTTTCATCAACCAAAGAAACATCAACATCAGCATCAAAATATCTTCAATGCTCCTCCCCTATTTAGATGCATCTTCATGATCACCCAAACTCTCCTGATCATTATATGACTTAACTCTCCTAGACATACCAACTTTCTTTAGTCTTTTCAAACTTGTAGTTCTTGACTTCTTCTTCCTTTCCAACCTCTGGACCCTCTTATTTAAATCAGCAATCTCCTTTGCTTAAGCATCCTTTGCTTTTTCTAAATCAAGAACCTATGTTTGTAATTTGGTACCTAAAACCATCAAATCATTGCATGCTATCCTCACCACTAGGTAGTGGATCATTAGAAGGGGTGGGTACACTTTCCTCATGCTCAGTCTCATCATTAGCAACTTTTTCCTTCTTCCTCTATCTCTTCTTAGACTTTTGTTTCCGCTTGGGTTGAGAGGATGTAGATGGTTGAACAACAAGGGGTATTTGATTGGAATCAATTAGATGATCTGAATCCTCACCCACTTCTTCAGAAGCTTGAACCATCATAGTATTAAATAAAGGTGTTATTCTCCCAGAAAAATCCTTTCCAGTTCTCTTCATGTTAGCAAAAACTTTCTTTGTGTGAGTGGGATTAACAAAAATCTTCTTATGATGTGACATGTCTCCAAGCTATTGATTAATGAAAACTTGTAGAAAACATGGACACATCAGGAATTTAACCCCTCAATCTAAGTGTTTCACTATAGCATCAAAAATGTACTTAGATAGATTAAATTTCTGATTTGTTGCCAAGCATATGATCAAAGAAGCCATTGTACTACTGAACTCATTCCATGCAGTGGATTTGGCACTAAGGCATTGTGTAATAGTGTGAATGAATTACTTCCATTGCGAAGAAAAGAAAGCTTTATAAAAAGTAAGCTTTTGAGAAGGCTTTTCATACCCCATACGTGCCAGTTCTTCAAATATAGTAGTAGTAGGCAAACAATCAGTACCTCCTACATCTTCCAAGTGAAGATCACATCGAATGCTTGACTCCGTAATGATGACCCTCTTTTTATCAACTAAGGCTTGTAACTGACGCACTCCATTAACCATCTGTACCTTTTCAGTTGCCCAAAATTGTTCAATACAAGATGTGTAGATAGTTGGATTGACTGTTAAAGCATAATGGACAAAACTAGCTTTCAGGAAATCAATAATCTCTGCAAACCCATCACTTTCTATAGGTTTTTCCAAGAACGTGACCACATTGTGTGTTTCAACAAACTTAGGGCTCGACATAATGATGATTTTGATGATCAAAGATGAAAATTGAGTTAGGGTTTATGATTAGAGAGTGTTTGAATGATTGAAATCGAATAAAGAAGTAAATGAAACCCTAAATCGAAGTATTTATAAATTCACCCTCCGCAACATGAACTTGAACTGGCAACATTAACAGATGCCTAACAGCATTAACTGAACCCAACAGCATCAACATAAGCTTAGCAGCATTAATGTATACCAGCAGTAGAAACTGTATCCTTAGCGGCATTAACTTCAATACACCAGTAATTATCCAAATTTCATTCCAAAAAGCAATTTTCATCATCAAATTTGATTCTCACAAGCTCTCTTTCTGTTTTTATGCTCACATTATCTCTCAATTCTTTTTTCTCACATAATCACTCATTTATGTTTTTTTTACTGCACACATTCTTTCCTTTCTATTTTTAAGTCACTTAATCTCTCATTTTCTTTTGGCTCACAAAAAACACTCTTTTTGTTTTTTTTATGGGACGTTGTGTATAAAGTTCCATCAAATCAATGAGTTTCATACTATCCTCCCCACTTCTAAGTGTGTAACCTCTTGAGAGAGGTGGATCATTGGACTATTTAGATGTAATCTCAAACCTAGTTTGAGCATCCACATCCCCCAATATGGTATCTTGGCACCTGGGACCACTACCTGAATCAATTCCCTAAGGAGTTGATCTATTAAGTGTTGCCATGGATTGGGTCTTATTTGATGTTACCACTGTCCTACTCTGCTTCTAAGCTAGAAGCAGTAGTGGCAGCCCTTTCCATTCTGTCACCCAACTCCTTATGGACAGCCTCATCACCAACCTTTTTCAAGGGGACCACTAGACTGAGGTATCTTGGTATCCCGACCTCTTTTGATGTGTTTGATTCTTTTTAACATACTTTTGATATAACATATCCTTCCATCCATGCTTTTGGTTGTATTAATAAGTAGCCTCCCCTCAAACAATGCTTTTGGTTGTATGAATAAGTAGCATCCCCTCAAACAATGCTTCAAGAGATAAGAATTTGCTCAACAGTTTTAACTTAGGCTCTTATGTCATCTCAACAGCATTAACTTTTGCTTAGCAGTAGTAATTTTCTGCCTAGCAGTATTAACAGATGTCTAACAGTATTAACTCTGTCTTCAATAATTATACAACAACATGCCTCTATTCATCACAAGCACACTAGAAAAGACTAGATAGACATGTGAGAATTCACGAGGATCCATATTTATGCATAACCCATGAATAAAAGTTAAAAACTATGATCCAAGATCATTAACATCAGGTATTCAATATGCGTTACCTGCAGATGTTAGTCCATAGCCAAAAATACAAAATCCAAAGTATGTTCTTCTTGACAGCATTAAGTATGACTAACAGTTTTAACAAACAGTCTTAAGTATAACTAGCAGTTTTAATTATACTTAGCAGTACTAATTGACAAGACTAACAGTACTAATCCTTTACAAAACTTTTACAAAAACATAAAGAGATATAGACATTTAAGGATTAAGCATTCCAATACTTGAGACCAAGTACTGAAACCTTCCAGCATCAAAACCTTTTGTAAGAAGATCTGCAACATTATAATCAGTATGAATTTTAACCATTTGTATTAACTTTTTAGCATTGCAATCTCTTATAAAATGATGCCTAATCTCTATATGTTTTGTTTTAGAATGTTGAACAGGATTTTCAATAATGCAGATAGTACTGTTATTGTCAATATTAATGACAGTGTTCATGAAATTGTACCCATAATCCAGCAATTGGTTTTGAATCCAGAGTACTTGTCCACAGCAACTAGCAGCAGCCACATATTCAGCTTCAGTTGTAGAAGTGGCAACCACAGTTTGCTTCTTACACTGCCAAGATATCAACCTGTTTCCCAAAAACTGACAACCTCCAGTTGTAGACTTCCTATCTTGAGTTGCTCCAGCATAGTCACTATCAGTATAAGCAACCAGTTCAAATGGAGAATCCCTAGAATACCAAAGGCCTAAAGTTGGTTTGCCTTTCAAATATCTAAAAATCCTCTTGACTGCTAAGAGATGTGATGTCTTAGGAGTAACTTGAAATCTAGCACATGCACATACTGCAAACATGATATCTGGTCTAGATGCAGTGAGATACATCAAAGACCCAATCATAGATCTATAGAGATGTACATCAACATCATCAGCATCTCCATCCTTGACCAAAGGTTTTTCCAAATCAACAGGAGTTGAAGCAGACTTCACATCAGAGTAGTTGAATTTCTTCAAAATTTCAGCTACATATTTGTCCTGACTGATAAATATTCCATCTTCCTTCTGTTGTACTTGTAATCCTAGAAAGAAAGTTAGTTCTCCCATAGAACTCATCTGAAACTTATCTTTCATTAGCTTCTCAAAACCAGTACATAACTCCTTGTTTGTTGAGCCAAAGATAATATCATCTACATAGACCTGTACAAGCAAAATATCTCCTTTTTGCTTCTTGATAAATAATGTCTGATCTATCTTGCCCCTTTTAAACCCATTGCTCAAAAGATAGTTAGCCAAAGTTTCATACCATGCTCTTGGTGCTTGATGCAAACCATAAAGTGCCTTGACCACTTTGTAAACTTTGTCTTGATGGTTAGGATCTTTAAATCCCTGTTACAATATCATTGTTTTTATGTTAATTCTGCTATACATATTTTATGTTCATTGATGTTGTTAATCCTAGACTAAGCCTAGATCATTAAACTCAACAATGTTTGAGCACATTAATAAATTCCTTGAAGTAGTTGGGCCAATCAAAATTAATGGGGTAAGTCATGACCAATTTAGGCTTAGGATCTTCAATATTTCACTCACAGATGCCGCAGGTGAATGGTTTAAAACGGATTGTATAGGCTCGGTTACTACTGGGGATGATTTGGTAGGAAAGTTCGTTTAAAAACTTTACCAACTTTCTGATCATAATAAAGAGATTGAAGAGGATGATGACCCCGACGATATTACTGACATCTTCAACGATTTCAACTATCTCCTTAAAATTGACAAGGATTTATTTACTTTTGATATCCAAGGAATTGGGAGCTACGAGGAATATGAGTTGAATAATCCTATGACAAGGGATCTTGAAGAATGGTTGTTGGATAACGAGGTGCCATATCAACTATATGATCATATATGTGAACCATATCGCTTTAAGAATGGAGTAACCAAATGGCCCACGTGTAGCTCAAATATTGATGGGTTTTGTAACGGTGGAGAGTACCTGGGATGGTTCGGGTTTGAAGCATGACTTATTTCCAAGATCACAAGTGGTATGATGAATTAGCTGATGGAATACTAAAAGAAGAAACCTTAATGCACAAAATTAAAAGTTGAAGAATCATGGGGAAATGCGACTCCCGGTGCGATGAAATTCTATGCATGGTTGATTAATAGTTTTGGGAACTTCCACGAACTAGACTATAATGTGCTAGTAAAGCTACAAGAATGTTGGTGGAAGATAAATGCTCATGAAGTCGCACCATTCACTCGTTTGGAAAGTTATGGTCAGAAATCATATGCAAACATCAAAACTGAAAAGGCTCATGACCCTTATCTTAAGATTAATAATATCTTTGATAGAAATTATGACACAAGTAACACCAGTACTCAAGACGATCAAGGGCATGAAGAACGCAAGGATGATCGTACTCTTGAACCATGAGTTTGCAAAATCAGGAGATTCAAGATGATGAAGTACTCATTTAATGCTGGCGAAGAGTACATTTCCATAAAAGAGTCCAAGTACCTAGACCACTCAAAGGACAACCTCAATGCTTATCGAGAACTTTTACGTATCATTGATGAGGGATGGGTCGTGGAAACACTCGATGAAGAATGAAGTTAGAAAGGAAAAAGTCAAACTTAACGAGTAGCTGAAACAAAAATGCTTCTCGAGAGACGACTCGGTCATTTTTAAATTGTTTGAATTGTTTTTAAATTGTTTACACGAGTCTGTCTTCCCAGATACTCCATACGGCGTATCGAACCCCTCTTGATACGGCATATGGATGTGTCTGGACGTTATCAGTCTGTAATTTAATTTCAGTATCTTTAAAAAATTTAATTGTTTTTACAGGAACCATACGGCGTATCCTAGGATTTAGGATATGGCGTATTGATCCCTGTATAGATGTGTGTTTAATTGTTTTCATGCATTGTAACCATTGTATAACCGTGATAGGAATTGCACCTTTGTCTTTTAATCTTTTATGCAGAACCTTGCTATCAAGAAATCGACGCTATGCGATACTCTAAAAAAGACGTGTGTTAAACTCGTATGAGCATTATGAAGCCTCGTCAACACACTTTTGCTCAAGTACTCAAATTGGAGAATCATCCCGAGCAACATATCAGGGGAGTTCCTCGTTCTAATTCTATTTTCCATTTTCTTTATTGTTTTTTTTTCTACAACGAGGACGTTGTATAATCTAAGTGGGGGGGGGGGGGTGGAGAATTAGAATGCCTACTTGTCCTTTCTTTTACAAATAACATGCTAATGTGCTTAAATTATGCCAAATTTAAAATTGTTTCTAGCATAACTTTTGTAATAATTACTAGTTACATGACCTCACGCACTATAACCCTTAATGCCTAATTGTGAGAATTATGCCTATTCAGTTTCCAAATGCTTACTAAAAATTCCAAAAAAATAAGTGTGTCGGTGATGTAGTGGACTTTAGAACATGGCCTGGTATATCATTCGAGACCACAATGATGAGTACTATGGATTTAGATGGAGAAACATTTTTAACTGGTAATTTTCTAGGAATACACGAAAAAGCCTAAATGTTGCAAAATTAAGTAACTATACTGGTTAGTTAAATCCCGTGTAACTCTTTGCTTACTCTTATCATATAAGTAAGATTCCCTAGAAAAACCTATTGAGTCATTCCTGTCTTTTTCATACCATATGTCTATTTCATTACACCTTTACACCTTAGCCTACCCTATAGATTAAGCTTACTTAATCAAAGTTGCTAGTTGCTTTTGTGTAAAGTTCTGTATTTCCTATGTCAAAGTGAAATTTTCTATCTCTGTTATGGTCGGGAAATTGCACAATGCAATGGGAAAATTTATAGCTCGTGTATTTTGCT
>BQNB010155674.1:0-15365 GCA_026074375.1 Tanacetum coccineum
GATATGATGTTGTAATTGATACCTCATATGAGTAATGTACTTTGTAATAATGATATTGTGATATTGACTTGATATGTTATGATATTTTCTTGAGGATAGGATTGCCATACATAGGTTGTTCGAGTCCGTTAACTTGAGTTATGCAGGTTATATTGCATATTGAGATATTGGCAAAGTAATGTAATGTAATAGAGCGAAAAATTTCCCAAAAAAAGGTGAGTTCATATATAACTGATAGATTGTACATCATCTAACTTAATAGATGGATATTTACATTTATGAAAATTGTGGGTTGTTATATAAGATTTTAAAAGTGGGTACTGGTTTGAGTCTAGGTAAGTCTAGGTATTTCCGGGGTATGTCCAAATGTATTTTATTGCGAAACGTAGCCCTTTTACGTGACCAATAAAAATAAAATACGCAAAGTTAATAATTATCTTCTTAATAATTATTTATTACTTGGTTGATGCAAACCTTAATTTATTTGATGACCGTTTACATTAATTGATTATTTCTAGTCTACGCGATTTAACTTAAAAGTAACTATTAAAAGTAAACGCGTGTCGGACCAAAATAAATAGTGACGAATAATAGATGTCGTAGAATGACCTGAAATTGAGAAATGTTACAAATTCCACACAAACATACACGATATAGAAGAGAGTTATAGAGAGAGAAAGGTTGGAAGGTTTCTAGAGAGAGAAAGGAAAGAAGAGAAGAAAAATAGAATGAAACCAACACCATCTCCATGGCATGGAGAGGGTATATATAGTACATGATAGGTCGGCCTCTATTGAATTTCCATAGCTACGCCTGATTAGCTTACTTAGTTTATTATACATTTACTACGAGCTAAGAACTATTCTACTTTGGTAGTGATCAAAACTTTTCTATATTCCTAACAATCACCCCCTAAGGGAGGTCACTCCAAATTACAATATACTTAAGCTTAGCATTCTATGAATGTCTTCAGTCTTGCTCGTAGTCTTGATTCTTTATCCTTTATCTTGTGTGATATGTCGTGAGCTTTGATCTTGAGATTGTTCCAACATGCTTGACAAGTAGTGATCTTGAGCTTCTTGAGATCATTAGTTATACATCATCTCTTCATCATCTTATAATCGTTTTCCTTCTTGTGATCTTGTGACTTTTGGACCAACATGCTCATACTTAACTTCGTCTTGAAAGCTAACAAACCATCTCCCTTGGAATGCATCATCTTGAACACTTTTTGACTTCAAGGAAGACGTTGAGTATCAGAGTAGCGGAAGACTTGAGTAACATGTACTTGAGCTTTCATCATGTCTTTATGTTTGTTGATCGAGTATGAGCATGTGGCTATAAATTCGACTCTGCTGGAGTAAGGCACCACCACCATTTCATAACCTGCAATAGTAATAAGCACAGTTATGGACGAATATACATGTGTCATTCATTGAATATAGGTAGCGATAACCTTCGGTTTTATGAGGACCGACTTGTGATCAGGCAGGTTCAATTTGGAGGAACCTCCTTAATAAGATTTCCAGCTAACAATATTGGATCCTCTAACATAGATTGCATTAAATTCACCGTTACTTGCTTGTTCTTATTATCAGAACGTCTCACAGCAGACATCACGATAAGAGTGAATCAGTGAGTTACTATCTTACCGATTGAGTCGTCAATTTGTGTTCAGTCTTCCCATGCCCATATGCCCTTTTAAGGCTGCCCATGGACACGAGATCGACCTCTTAGAATAATGAAGTTCTTATAGGCCTAAAGAACGGTTTAAAAATTAATCGGTGTGTTACAGAATAAAGAGTTTTATAACAAATCGAGAGTTTTATTTATTAAAAATCCAATAACTGTCAATTCATAGAATGGACCAAATCAATATCCAGTTGTCGATCCGCATAAGATCGCGCAAGTCACCTACGCAGTACTTGTTTGATGCTGGCACTGGAAGGATTTCCATCGTCACTGTGAATACTGAAAAGTATCACTATGATGTTCTAGCAAGATCACAAGGATAATGCGTAGGACTCTTTTTATATATCACTTGTGTTGACAGTGTATGAACAACGAGTGTAAAAAATCTAAATAATGTCATAATGAGATTTATTGATGATCTCTTTTGGCTCTAGACTCAATAGAGCGTTTTGGTTTTAGTGATCGGAGGCTGAAGCTGACTGCCACCTATTCAATACCAACTAACTCAAAGTGAGCAAGTTGATAGAAATGTGTTTAATCTCCGTGAGAAATGAAAAAAACTTCTTTTGAGAGAAGCTTGAGTAGCTTGGGAGGGTGGTGCATTGCATCACTGGGTCCATGATGACTATCTTCAATACCAGCAACTTGATCATTATCGAATTTGACGGTTCTGAGAAACTTGTCAACAAAGTTGATGAGCTGAGAGCGTTGTCCGGTCATGTGCTTGGAGCAACCCGAGTCCAAGTACTAGAGGAAGATTTGGACGACTTGCAATGGACACGCGAAGAAGATGGATAATTTGAAACAATGGATCCCCAATTTATGTTAGGATCCGAGTTGTTAGAAGGCCTAGGTCCTAAGATGCTAGGTTCACTACTCGAACTTACAGATTTTGTTAGTTTGGGTCTTCTGCTGTAAACCTTGATTTTTGGTTTTTATGTAATTACGGGTGTTTGACTGGTTTCCTTAGGAGGCACTACTTTAGTAGAAGTGATTCTAGTCATAGGGCACTTTGTCCCATCTATAGTGAAGGTCTGTCCTATAGGTAACAACCTATATCCAACACTGGTAAATACTTTGCCAGTAGGTTTCCAATCTTTCTTTTTATTGCTCTTAGCAGACCTAAATTTAGCACACTTATTCACGTTGTTCAGATAATCAACAACGCACGCATCATGACAAGCATTAAACAAGCATTCATTACATGTTTTGCAAACAGATTTAGAATTTGCTTTCAATACATTTTGGATAGTACTTTCAACACTCAGAAACACGATTCTTTTTATTCAAACTAGATTTAACGCTCCTAAGATGGTCTTCTACTTTATTCTTCTGGTTGCTACTAGTTGTTCACAAAATCCTATTTTTCTTGGTATTGCCTGAAGGCTGTGATCCGCTAGCACTAGTAGAACTCTTCATTCCTGTAGAAGTCAACAAAGATTTGTTAGTGATCTTAGATGTTTGTGAATCTGCCAGTGTTGGTGTGTTGCTTGTTGATTGCTTAGGTTCTAGAAACCTAACTTGTCTGATTCTGTTCTTTGGTATGACAACAACTAATTTCTTACTTTCAACTTGAGAACTAGGACATGTTTCATTAACCTAAACTAACAAGTCCTGAATGCGTGTTGTAAACTTACAAGCATAGTCTAAGTGTGCATCAATAGGGTTTAAAGCTCTAGCTTGTTCTACAATTCTTCGGAGTGAGTCAGTATGTTCCTTAGTTTCCTGATGGTAATAAATACGTTCTTCCATGTTTTACTTAAGTTTCAAAGAAAGAGGTTCTAATTCTATCCTGAACATTTCTGGAGCAATCACATTTGCATTATGTATAGATACATTATTATCAGGCATACTTTTTCCTTTCAATGTTGCAATGTGTGCTCTCAACTTGCTAATTGAGGACTCCTTGGCTTGTAACTGAGCTTTCAGATCGTTTATTACAAAAAGTTCCTTAAATGCAGAAGCATCAGGATTGTTACAAGATCTGTTATTTTGAAAACTTTCTTTGTTCTGTTGTAGTTTTAATTCAAGACAAATGCAACGGTTTTCAAGTCTTGAACATGTTTTTGAAAGTTCATTCATTTTGGAAAGCTTAGCCGCAAGTGTCTGATTCCTATTATACTCCTATGTATAACTCTTTTCCATACTTTGATAATCAACAATGGCAGCTAACAAATTTACAGCAGTATGCACAAGATCTTGAGATATGATTAGTTTCAAGAGTCGATCGTTTTCAAGAAAAAGTTCTTTCTTTTCAATTTCAAAACACTTCTTGTCTACAAAACACTTTTCAACTGCAGCTTCCATTTGGTTTCATTAAGTTCAAGGTGAAGGCCATTGTCAAAATCCTTAAATGATTCCCTTAAAGAATTCATAAATGGAATTACTTCTGCTATGAAAACATCTTTGGTGTGTTCAAAGCCCCATGTACCCACAGTTATTGTCGTAGCTGTGGTTCTTACTTTCACCACCTTGTCAAATTTGGCAAGATGACTTTTTAGTTTTTAAAAACTTTTCTTTACCAAGCTTACCGTTAGAAGTTCACGAGGAACCTCTGTTTTAACTGGTGTAGGTGGAACAACAAGTTGTTCAAAAATTGGGTTTGAAATCGGTAACCAAAAATCTTGTTCTGTAGACAATTCCTTTTGAGGAACAAAATGTTTTTCAAATTGCTCAGATAATTTATTCAATTCAGCATAACTAATTGGACAAATATTCACTTTCTTCTCTTTTGAAATTGGATTGTTTTGTTTTGCAATTATTTTTGATCGACTCTCTTCAGCTAACATCAATGTCTCTTCATAATCAACCATAGAAATCACATCATGTTTCTTAGTTAACACACTACCATCATACAACATGGGCTTAATCCGCTGAGCTTTCTTGAGATAAAAGGGATTTTGATAACCAAGAGTTGTTTTGTGATTGTCATCGTAGAAAACTTGTTGTTCTGTTAACATGTGCATTGTTTGCACGGATTGACCCACTTTATAAACAATGTTATCCAGTTCTTTCTTCTTCTTTTCTAAATCAACAATCTCTTCAATGTATTTATCTTCTTTTTCTTTGGTTTGCTTTTCCAAAACATCAATTGTTGTTGTTAAATATTCATTTTCTTCCACATTTTTTAGAAAGAGTAAATTTCAGTGGAACAACGGCTTAAGCCATTGGGTGTTGGCGCTTTCTAGAGATGGAATATCTTTTTCAAAAGCAACAAACTTTGCATTTCTGTTAAGAATCATATCATTCATTTATGAATCAATGTATTAATAAAAATCGTTTAAATCAACATTTTGTCTTTCTTCAAACATTTTTACCCGTTCCTTATATCTTTCTAGCTCAGTGGTTAAGGATTCATTCACATTCTTATTTTCAAGACTCTCGACATTACATTTAGCAACTTGACTAGATATCTTAGCAATGACCGACATTATCATATCATTTTGTTGTTTAGTTGAAGTGGTATTTTGAAGAACTGTACTTTTCGTCTCTTTCAAATATTGATCATATGAAATGATACTGCTATCACTTGTAATTTTAATATCTGAAGTGGGATTGAAAACGGGTTGTTCAGAATAATCCGTCTCTTAAACACAATGATTAAGTACAGAATTATCCTAATAAGTGTATGAGATTGGTACCTCTGAGATAACATCTGAATCATAATTGTAAAGATTCATCAACACTGCCTTTGCAGAAGGTACTTCATCACAGTCTGAGTCGAAAGCATCTAGATCATCAGTCTAGAAAGCAGCATTAAGTGGCATTGTTGTCTAAGTATCTTGGCGTTCTGCAACTCCTGGATCTACTAAGAATGCAAGTTGTTCCTCATCTAAAACCTGACCAGATTCTTGTGCCTGAACTAACAATATCTTTTCCTTGAACCATTTTGAGTTCTTTGGCCACTTTGGCTGAGTGCATTGCCTTGCCATATGCCCTTCGCCCCGAAAATTATAATACCGAATAACCCTTGTTTAAACTGCTGCATTATTTCCCCCATTTTTGTTCACCCCTGTACTTGTAGCATTGCTCTTAGATCCCGTACTAGCAAAACTCTGATTCTGTATCCAATGCACTTACTGAACTGTAACCCTATCATCCTGAATGGTAGCTTGGTTTCTTGGATTGGAAGATTCCTTATTTGGTTGATGGTTGTAGGATAACGTAAGGCAATTATTATGCTTTGAAATGCCATTTCTTTGTTCAGACTGGCAATTAGGGTCATCACCGGGTAGAAATGATGGAACAGCAACACCTAAGTCTAGCTAGGGAAACTCAACTTGTGATTGTTGTGAAATTCCTAGAGCTTGGTATGCATGTTGAGGAACTGATGGTGTTGAATGACTGATAAGAGCCTGATACTGTTGTTGATGATGAGGTACTTCATAAGATTGTGAATGTGGTTGAGAAGAGTAGAACTGTTGAGCAATTGGTGAAAGGTATTATTGATAATGAGAATGATTGTATTGAGATTAATGGGTGTTTTGATATGAAGGTATGTGATGATAGTTAGCAACCAAGGCAATTGGATCTGGAAATCTTTCACGCATCAAGCGAATTCATTAGCATGGGCATCATGTAGACTGAGATATGCATAAAGCCGATAGTAGTTGGACATATGCATATTCTTTGCTAACTTTACATCAGTCACAAACTTGCTCCACTCGGGTTGAAGGCTGTTCAGAAACTTAATATTTACTTGGACAGGCTGCATTGTCATTCCAATTATGTGCATATCATTGATGAGCTAAGAAAACCTCAAGTAATACTCGTGAAGTGATTCACCCTTTGCTGAAGTAAACCTATCAAACTCGTTGTACAACTTCCACTCACGTTCTAGCTGTGAAAGTTCGGTGCCTTGCATGAGTAACTTAACTCTATCTCAAATTTATTTAGCAACATTGTGATGTTGACAAGAGAATACACAACTGGTGGTAAACCCTGAAGAACAATATTAGTAGCTCAAATATCACAATCATCTTGAAGCTTTTCTTTGTCAGAAAGTTCTTTATAAGTCTTAGTTTTAGTGACACTATCCACTTCAATAGTTCCATAGACAAGTGGTCCGTTGAGAACTGGGTCAAGAATCATTCTACCATGCTCCTTTCCTTTGATGTAAAGTATCATACGACTCTGCCAAGAGTTGTACATACTCTTTTCAAGCAAAGGAGGATGGTTATCGGCCCCAGCTACAATCACATTTTTTGCCAATGTAGTCATTTTGAAATGATTTTTGTGTGAAATAATTGTAAAGATCATTTCAGTGATTAATGAGAGTTGTGTAAATTCGATGTTGTTTTAAGTGTTCTTGATTTGTGTTTTGGTTATTGATTTAAGTGTTTGTTACTAGTTTGAAGTTTACAAGTGGTTTAACAAGTGTGCAATAGTCTTGGATCAAATTATCTAGATTATCAGTCAAAATGCTTGATGAACTGCGGGATTTACTAAGACAAATCGCTAGAAGATGTTGTCAAACCGCTAAAATTAATCTGTCAAACCGCTAATGCAGAAGTTACCACCGAAACACGAAGTAGATAAACAAGTACACAACCGCTAAGAACAATACTTTTACTCAAACTATGCCACGAACTAAATACAAATTCGTAAGGGTATTAAACAAACCATCGAATCTAGAATAAGCAGCAACTCGCTAGTATGGGTATTATCAAAACCACTGGAGTAGTGTAAGCCAATCGCTAGAGTATAGTATAATTCCAAACTGCAAGATTATAACCAATTAAACCGCTAGTATTAACTTGCACCATCTACGCACGAAGAACTATTGACATAGAGCCAAACCAGTACTATTTGGACTACATATGTCTAGTATACCGCACTGAACATATTAGAAACACTAATCTACCACGTACCAGCATAGATAGATTATAGTGCGCCCAAATACGCTAGAAAACTAACAGTCATGTACAATCCGCTATTAAGAAACGACGACAAACGCTAGATATAAGTGGATGGAATGGTGAGGTTTTTGGCCAAACCGCTATCTACATCTGCCATATACCGAATGGACAGTTAAACAAAAACACGCTCTCACACACTATAATTTTATTACTACCTTTTATGTATTACATACAGCTTATTATTTTATTTATCGACACAAAGCGTAACTAGTTCAAGCAATATCAACGACATACAAACACAAATGCGCGCTTATTAACATTGAATTAACACAAAAAATTTATGTCCCCTCTTTAACTTCGAGTATACTGAGCGTTAAAACACATTTTTTGCGCAATAGAAATTTATACCAAGATAAACGCTCCACAAATCAACATGTAATACCCCCATGGCAACTGATATAACATTGTAGTATATTAATTTCTACACAAACATACACGATATAGAAAATTTTATAGAGAGAGAAAAGGTATAGAAGGTTTCATAGAGAATAAAGGAAAGAAGAGAAGTAAAATAAATGCAAACCAACAACACAGAAGAACCGTACAACACCCTAAGAGAACAACAAGAACACAACTAAATCACTTCCAAACACAAATCATACACTGGCACAACATCCTTCTCCCACCCCCATGGCCCTCCCCCCCCCCACCCCTACTCACGCCGCCCCCCCCCCCCCGCCCCCCCACTCCCCCCCGCCCCCTCCACCCCACCACGCAAGCCCCGCCCTCAAGCCCCCCCCTCCCCACCCAAGCGCGGCCACCGGCAGTCCATCCGCTTGACAGCACTCGACCCAGTCACTTCTCCCACAATTTCAAACCAACAGCAATTGCTACTGTACTACTCGTCCTCAACCACCAATCTAAAACCATTGCCCCTAAACCACATCCAACGCCCAAGAAATGTCCTAACTATTCATAGCCCGCGACAATTCAGTAATCCTCAACATACCCCAGAAGACTCCCCCCAAATCCCAAAGTCCCAACCCCATATAGTGAAAAACATCTCACCTACACACGTGAAACATACTTCACTCACACTGATTCTAACTCGCACTAAGAACCAATCTTTTTTAAACCGCGGGGTTTCGCTTACAACCATGACCGATTAGCTTACTTAGTTTATTACACGTTTACTACGAGCTAAGAACTATTTTACTTTAGTAGTGAACGAGACTTTTCTGTATTCCTAACATTCACTGTTGTAACAAAATTTGAATTTGACGTAAAAATTTGATAATAAGATCACCGTAAAAAGTAAATTTTACTCAAGTTTTCCCGCAAAAAAACTCTTTTTTAAACCGCGGGATTTAGCTTAAACCGCGGGATTTAGCTTAAACCGCGAGATTTAGCTTAACCCGCGGGATTTGGGTTAAACCGCGGCATATGACTTAAACCGCGGGATTATGGTTAAACCGCGGGTTTTGTGCACGTAAATCGCGGGAATTGGACCTGTAAACCGCGAGATTCGATACTTAAACCGCGAGATTCACTCTTAAACCTCGGGATTCACCTGTAAACCATGGGATGAAGGTTAAACCGCGGGATTTTGTTAAACCACGAACACTTTCCTGTAAACCGCGGGGTTGAAGATCGTAAACCACGGGTAAAAACAAAAATGTACAAAAACTCAAAAACCACTTAAAACACAATTTTTAACGTTTTTTCTTGATTCTTTTTGCACAACTAGGTATTTCTAGGCTATATGTAACATAAAAATCCAAACTTTAACGTTTTTAACAACAAAAATTTGAATTCAAGATTTTCGTGTACTTTAGATTAAAACACTATAAATTTCAAATTTTTGTAAGAAAACATGCACCCAAACACACTAGTTATCGTTTTATGATAAAAAGATAAGAACTTTTTAATGAAATAAGCCACAACATAAAATAAGCCGAATCCAAAATAAGCTATGAATAAGCTCGAAATAAGCACATAAACCACACAAACACACACTAATTGACCCAAGATGAAACCATGGCAAATGATACCAATTGTAGAAACTTTATTTCACACAAATATAGAAGAGAGAAGAGATTGATGGAGGTGTTTGGATGATAAACTTGACTTGGATAGAAAGATAAATATTTCTCTTACAATGCACTATCCTAACACACACTCACACCTTCTCTATGTGAAGAGAGGGTTCTTTATATAGTCTCATTAACCCGGGTTAGGCCTTACTTGGGCTTCCATAGGCCGGGTCATGGACTATTACACACTCAATATATATGTTAGCCTCAAAATATTGAGTCGAACAATGGAAGTTCGTTCATAATTATATTAGGTCTCGGTCACTAAATTAATATACGTTGTATTAAGCTAGACGAGTAAACGGGCTCTTATTTGTAATCTAATCGGTCACGTGTATCGGGCGAAAGCCCAATTAAAATCCCAAGCCCGGCCGGCCCGTATAATACTGAAAGGCATGCAAGCCTTTTAGTCTTCACCTATAAATACCCCTCTCAAAGGAAGGAGAGGGTGTTGGTTCATTTGTAAACTTTGATATTGCAAGTAAACTTTCCATTCTCTCTCTAGTTTTCTCTTCACATTTTCTCTCTACAGATTCTTCCTATTTTCTCCTAGATTCTTGTTGAAGGGTTAATGAAGTAAGTGATCAAAGATTAACGACATTTGGTATCAAGAGCCTCGGGTGTTTAGTGTTTGATTTGTGGTTTAAAAATCGAAATTCGTGTATTTTCTTTTTATTGTTTAGATTGGTATTTATTTTTGTTTGTATGGTTCCGAGACAAGAAAAACCATGGGTTTGATTTGAATTTCTGGTGGTTAAGGTGTTTAAAGTGTGTCACGTTTTGTGCTTAAAAACAAACCCTTGTGTCGTTTAGTGAGGTTTCTACACTTTATTTCGTGGCTAATAGGTGAAATCAAAGCTAGAATTTAAAGGTTTTTCGTCATTGCTTTTTGAAAACAATTCGTACGGTTGCGTTTGAGTAAAAGTTGACAGCGTTTCTATAAGAGACCAAAAAAGTACTGAACTTGAAAGAGACATTTGTACTTGTTGCGTTTTGTACCAAGTTCATTGCGTATGATCAAAAACATTGCGTTTTGACTCGTTGCGTTTTGATCAAGTTCATTGCGTTTTGATCAAGTTCATTGCGTTTTGACTCGTTGCGTTTTGATCAAGTTCATTGCGTTTTGATCAAGTTCATTGCGTTTTGACTCGTTGCGTTTTGATCAAGTCATTAGCCGTTTTTTGACTCGTTGGCCTGTTTTGATTCAGTTCATTGCGTTTTGACTCGTTGCGTTTTGATCAAGTTCATTGCGTTTTGGACTCGATCCGTTTTGATCAAGTTTCATTGCGATATGCTCGTTGCAGTTTTTTGTTTGTCTACGGATTTGCTGTTTTTGAGACCATCATTGCGTTTGACAAACGTTAGTCCTGCCCAATATTTTTTATAACTTTAGCGTTTTGATCAAGAAAAGTGACTGCGTTTTGATCAAAGATAGTTGCGTTTTGACTAAAGTCATTGCGTTTTGTCCATTGAAAACCTATGTTTTGAAACCCTAATTTCCCAGAAATTTTTTTTGACCTTACCGCGTTTTGACTAAAGTCGATCCGCGCATCAGGTGGTATTTGACCGAATTTGGGAATATATATTAATCACCGTTTAATCAAAACATCACATCAAGACAAACAAACTTCATGGACTAAATACGAGGACTTTTGACTTTAATTTGGACTACAAGGACACTTAATCAACAAACTTTAACAACAAAAATCATTCATTCACGGTTTCTTCTTGATTTAGTAAAATCCCGCGAAAGAATTCTATTTCTCGGTTTAATCATAGACTTGTAAAATTCCGTGAACGGTAATTCATTTAAAACCACAATCCAATCAACACTTCATAACACTTAAGACCCTTCAATCATTTTTCACTTCATAATTCATCAATCATTCATCATGACAACTCCAATTGTAACTTCCACAACCGACAGTCAAATGCATCACCAACCTAATTGGTCACAGGTTTAACGGATCGTCCACCAATGCTTGCAACAGGACGATATGCACAATGGCGATCACGGTTACTTATGATACATTGGATACAAGGTGAGAAAAAGATAAGAGTTTGGGAGGGGGTGTGTGGGGGCAAAATGGTGATGCCTTACGGAAGTACATTCTCAAAGGCCCTTACACTCCAACGATTGTCACAACACCAGCTGTTCCTACAACAGAGGATTCTCCAGCAGTTCTGAACAAACAACAGTCGAGACTGTTACGAATATGACTCCTGAGAACATAGCTCATTTTGAATCCAGAAAAAAGAAGCGATTTCATTTGATATTGAACTGCAATGGAGAATGAAAATACACAACTGTTGATGCATTCCAATAGCTCAAGAAATGTGGAAGCCATTGAAATGCTACAACAAGGTGAATCATCTCCATATCAAGATGTCAAGACAAACTTATATTAGGGGAAGTTAGGTCAATATACCATCTCACGAGGAGAAACCAAATCAATTGAGATCCTTACTACACAAGGATTCTACAAAAAGAAGAACTGAATGATCAGAAACAACTTGACAGTTGCAGACGATGTCAATCAAAATGTATCAATTTCATCATCAACTTCAACCAGAATTGGTCAAGATTGTCACAATTGTGAATCAACAACACAATTGGCTGAAGTTTCATACCAATAAGCTCTTTGACATTTGAAACAATACCAAAAGAAGTTATGAACTCCGTGCGAAAGAATGGCCAGATGTTAACCATTATCACTTGTGTGCTTACTCACAAACACTTCAACAAGACCCTTTTATCAATCATCAAAACCTCACAAATCATATGCACCAACATCAAAAGCTTCACTTCCAACCAGATCTCATGCAACTACAAGATACAAAGGCAAAGAGATAGCCAAACCAATCACACCACCATCTGAGTCAGCTTCTGAAGAAGACAGTGATCCTGAACAAGCTCAGAGGGATAAAGACATGCAGAAAAATTTGGCTCTCATTGCAAAGTACTTCAAGAAAATCTACAAACCTACCAACAACAACCTCAGAACTTCCTCAAACACCAGAAACAAGAATGTGGATACTACTCCAAGGTACAAGAATGACAATCAGACTGGACAGTTTGGGAATCAGAGGGCAGTAAATGTTGCTGGGGCTAGAGAAACTGTAGGTGGTCAAGTAGTGCAACAGTCTGGGATACAGTGTTTTAACTGCAAGGAATTTGGTCATTATGCTAAGGAATGCAGAAAGCCAAAACGGGTTAAAGACTCCACGTATCACAAGGAAAAGATGTTGATGTGTAAACAAGCTGAGAAAGGTGTTCAACTTCAAGCAGAGCAATCTGACTGGCTAGCAGACACGGATGAAGAAATTGATGAACAAGAGTTGGAAGCACATTACAGTTACATGGCAAAGATCCAGGAGGTTCCTAATGCAGACTCAGGCACTGACGCTGAGCCATTAGAACAGGTACAATATGATACTGACGATAATGTGTTTGCCAATGACATATAACATTTTGAGCAATCTGAATCCATTACTAACACATGTCAGTCATAAATGTCAGAGATTCTGGACCAACACAATGTACCCACAATTATCCCATCTCAGTGTCTCGACCCCCTTACTCTCGAATTCACCCATCTATCGCTACACACCGGTCCTGCTGGTGGACAAACGGCATATCGTTTGTAATGTCACCTCCTGACTACCGGAATATGTGTCTGGATAATGTATTCAGGATGACCAAAATGATTATAGAATGTGATATGATGAGATGCTGCTCTTGTAATTTAATTGCTTAATTTAAAGCTTGATGTCGATTGGATTGAAAAATAAAAAGATTCAAAGCAATTAAAGAAAGCAATGCTACATTGACTCAAGAGTTACTGAGTGCCATCTATTCTTGCGGGGGAAACTAGAGTAGAACTTTAGGGGAATCTAATAGTATTCGGGATAGTTGCCTACTTGCACTTCAAAAGAATCAGAATGAGTTTGAGAGGTACAAGGCCTTTAATGATCGTACAGTTGACTATGATCAACTTGAACATAAGTTAAATGAAACTCTAGGACTATTAGCTCAAAAAGAAATTGACATAAAAGAAGGTTTAAAAGATAAAGCCTATGAAATTTTAGTTGTCAAAGAGAAACACGATGAGTTAGTCAAACAGAGTCTTTTCACAAAGTCACATTACGAACGTCTAGTCAAAGAGAAAACAAAGGTAATAACGGATTTGAAGCTTAAGGAAGAAGAAGATATTTACAAAATGATTTCAATGGAAAACTAATTAAAGTTTTTGAATGAATTTTTTTACAAACGGAGTCAATCAATCCAAACCATTCATATGTTAGCACCCAAATGCCCTACATTTAATGGAAGACCTACCTTTGCCAATCCAAGGTACCTCAAAAAGGCTCAAAATGAGATACCATGTTTGTATGTGATCCCACATGACCAATCTGATCCTGCAAACAGACTCGTCCCCGATAGGGAAGAGACTCAGACTCTTGATGCAGAGAGTCGATCAAAATTGAATAAAGACTTAGTGAAACCTTTTGACTACACAATGTTAAATAGTCTTTATGAAATTTTCAAACCCCCGACTCAGCATTATGAAATTCAGTTCGCACAGGCAAATGAAATAAGAAAGAAAATGTGGAGAAAATCATTTGTGAAAACAAAGCCAAATATTTTCAAAAACATAGATTTCTTACCAGTGTCTAAATCAGTAAGCAAAAGTAGACAAGCATATAATGTCATGACAAATAACATCAATCATCTGAAAGAAATTGTCAATCAAGCATGGGTAAAACATTCAAACGACCTTCTTCATCTTCGTAACCCAACTGCGCAAGATATGGAAATCCTAGTAAAGACATGTTTGATGCCCCTTGCCCTTAAGACTCAGAATGATAGTTTCGCCTTTGTACATGAACTTAAGCAAGAAATGCATGCAGATTTAAAGTACGTTGAATCTCTTGAAGATGAACTTGAATCTGATAAGGCAGAATTTTCCAACATGTATGATATGCTTTTGCAAGAATGTGTGGCTAAAGATGTTATGTGTTCTTATTTGCAATCTTCATCTGATTTAGATGAGATCACTGAATTACAATGCTTATATCTTCATAAAGTCATGGAATGTGACTGTCTTGCACAAAAGCTTTCTGAACAAACTGAATTTGTAAGTAAAGAGATTTACACTGAGCTTTTACAGAGTTTTGCTAAATTAGAAAAACACTCAATTTCTCTTGAAATCGCTTTACAAGACTGTCAAGAACAACTGAAAAGATTCACTTAAATGACAAAATGGCTAGAGATTTGGACTACGATGACAAGTGTTCACGGAGTTGATTTGGTATCCCTTATTTGCAATTGAAGTTGGATTTCACAAAGGCGTCTACTTATTTCATCATCGTGACTTTCTTCTATTTTCTATCGATTGATGACTTGCTTAAACGTATACAATTATGATTGAGACTTGAATTATCTAGTTACCATACCCGATGTAAGGAGTTACATTGTACTACTCACGGGTTATAGCTATCACTTAAAGGAGTTACGTTGTAGTGCTTAGTGTCACACGCAGATGCCGATGTGGATAGTTTCAAGAGGTGGTGTACTTCTTATACTTTTAGGACTTGGGTATATAGTACTTATAGATTTAATCTTGCACCGTTCTGCAATCAACAACAGTGCAAGCTTAAGTAACAAATTTGGGGAATTCTACTTCATTTTTAAGTTTGGTATATCGGGTTTACTTCACCA
>BQNB010155675.1:0-15365 GCA_026074375.1 Tanacetum coccineum
TTATTTTTAACTTATTTGACTTGAAAACGAAAAAGATATATGTTATCCCTAAGTTGACTTATAAAAAACGACCCGCTAAATCACGTTTTCACGACTCTGACTCTAAAGCAATTTGATGTAAAACGACATTCCAGACAACTTTTCAGTTTTTCCCGAGACCCGAAAACAAGCAGAAAATGACTGAAATACCCTCGTAAAATTATGACTACGAAAACAACGCGTACCGACATGAAAATAATTAAATTACATTTAATTATCACCGTTATTAAATAAAAATATTTAATAAATTATTTATCATTTTATTCAGAAAATGTTTGCTAAAAACGCGAATATTCAAGTTAAAGTTTATTTTTTTTGTTTCGAACAAAGTTTAACCGTGATACACAAATAAATAATAAACAATTTAAATAAATTTTATAAAACATTTGTAAAATACTAGTCGCGTAAATACTCATTTTTGTTGGAAAACTTATTTGGAACACAATGGCGCAAGTTTCGTGTTTTGAATCATCTGTTAACTCGCCCAAACGAGTCCCGAACAATTATTTTACAAAACCATACTAAATAATTTACGTTTTTAGTCCCTTATTTACACCATGAGCCCCTCAATTATTATACACTTGCTATATTTTTTAGACTTTTGGGTATAAATAGAAAAGTATTAGGGTTTACTTCATTTAGATAACAAACCCTAGCCCTCATTTCCTCTCTTTTTTTTCGGCCACCTCCGGCCGGATTCCGACCACCCACCGCTGCTGCCGCCACCACAGACAACATCACCTCCGCGCCATCCCACGCCACCTCCACCCTACCGATCCACCATACATCTCCTCCCCTCCCATTTTCTGGCAAGATTCCGGCTGCCATCATTCAACCGGCATCACCATCTCCATCGTCATCATCCACCACCTCCAGCGCCTCCATGACACCAACATCATCACTGCGTCACCACCACTTCACCACCGAACTACCACATCATCATCACCTCATCCCGTCTCCACCACCACAGCTGCCCCCACCTTTGCAGCCACCCCCATCGCGACCCCCTCACCACCGCCACCTCAATTACCAAAAGGGTGCGCTTGGGTTTTAAACGTATATGGGTGTTTGTTTGCAATCCGACCCATAAGAGGGTGTTTGGATCTGTGTTTTTAGCCCGAAAAGGGTGTTTGTTTATGTAGTTAACACCACCATAGGATGCGTTTGGTTGTTAAAACCACACCAAGGGTGCGTTTGGATCTAGGTTTCACCACCATAGGATGCGTTTGGTTGTTAAAACCACACCAAGGGTGCGTTTGGATCTAGGTTTCACCACCATAGGATGCGTTTGGTTGTTAAAACCGCACCAAGGGTGCGTTTGGATCTGGGTTTCGTTTTTATAACACCACAAAGGGTACGTTTAGACATGGGTTTAGTACTAAGGGTGTGTATGGTTGTGCAGAATCACAACCAGGGGTGCGTTTGGGTTTTTCACAGCATAGGGTGCGTTTGGTTTTTATTTTAAAAACGTATAGGGTGCGTTTGGTTGGCTGTTAAAAGCAAAGGGTGCGTTTGGGTTAGCAAAAAACCGAATAGGGTGCGTTTGGCTTAGCAGAAAACCGAATAGGGTGCGTTTGGGTTAGCAGGAAAACCTAAAGAGGCGTGTTAGGTTCGCTGTTTTATAGCAAGGGTGCGTTTGGTTTATATGAATCGATTAATAATCATATTACTAGATTATATAAATAAAACTGGATTAAATGGTGGTTAATGGTTAGGCAAATGTGTTATATATTATTTGATCTCGTCTAATTATATATATTGATCACGCGATTATATTGCAACTTAGTTTGATAAAAGAGGAAAAACAATGAAATTTGTAATAATGGGAAATGTCATATAAACAAATAGGTCTTGTCAAAAATTATATAAATTTCTATACTTTTATAAATGAGATAATATTTTAGCTAGAACCGTCGATGGAACGAAATACAAATTTATAAAATATTATTTTATATTTAATAATTGTCAACTAGAAGATAATATCATAACTGTTGTAAAAGCTTTACAGACATCGTCTAACATAATTTGTAACATTAAAACTTACGTTTACATCTATGCAAGGACTTTTTATTTAATTAAGTGGTAATTTCCGAAAACGTGTCAAACTGTTTGGTTTAATTATTTACTCACACTTCTTATATAATACTTGTAAAGTATTATATATACTTCATATTAATCTTTGGATTGCTTGTCTTTGTTATATAATTCACGGTATGAGTTATATAATTGTTATTTTTCATATGTAATATATACGAAATATATTACCTGTGTTGCGTTTACTTTTTGATTTATTTTATTTAACCAACCACCAAACTATTACAACCTTAAAATCTAAGTCTTTTATCAACGTGGCGCGTTGATGTAGACCACCATACTGAAAAACCCAAATACATTATCCTATAGGCTATGGATCATAGTCCGTATAAGATAAAACCGCCACTTCTTGGTCCGAGCCATTCCTGGTTTTTTCGTTTGTGCTGGTGGCTTTATATGTGCATTTCTTGCCAATATCGTTCTACAACATTGAGTGAGTTTATAGCCTATGTTTTAACCGGTTTTACATATATTTATTGGGGGGTGAGAAACATGATTAATTAACAAATATGCATTTACTTGGTTTTATTAGCATTGTTTACATACTCATTTACATAGCTCGCTATGGGACCATATAATTGAATTCATTTTTGGTCTTTATACATAACTTTACTTTGGGAAATGATTTACGAATTAAGCTTAGGTTTCATGAACTGTAATCACTTGGAGTGAACGCGAATGTTATAAGATAGATCTATTTGGGATTGACAATCCCTGTTCGGGTGACTAGCTATCACTCGGTAAAGAAGGTTATATCATGTTCGAACACGAATTGGTTGGTTCTTCAGGGCCCACAAAACATACACTGACCTCTTTACAGTGCCTTGAATAAAGTGACATACATACAAGTCCTATGTTCAGCATTTTCAATTCATGAACTTAGAAGTAAATTGTAATCATTGTTTTAATCACACATGAATATTTTAACTGTGCCTTGAAATAAGAGTGCAAATACAATACTTTAAACATTTTGGTATATATATATATAAATATCATACATGCTTTGAACAATTGCGGTTCAACTTTCATACGTATATTTTCGTAACTATTATAAGGGCTGAAATAGTCATACACACTTTGGAAACATTTGGTTTAACATTTATATTTAAACAAACCTATGAACTCACCAACTTTATGTTGACCCTTTTAAGCATGTTTTTTCTCAGGTGAATTAGATGTTTGGCTTACTTGATTTGCACTGGAGTCTAAATTGACAAGATTTCATTCATAGAATTCCACTTACATACAAATGATCAAATCTCGTTGTGTTGCTTTCAAGCTTTTCATTGTGATGCAATTAAGGGACAAATCTTATATCAATTTCAAGAAAAATAACGAGGATTACTTTTCAAACGGACCACATTAGAGGGTATTCTCTTGTATCTGGTGGCTGTTTGTATAATAAGTAACGCCCCCAAACTCATTTTCCGCTACACACACTTTTAGGGGTGTTACAGATTGGTATCAAGAGCACTGGTTATAGGAGAACTAGGTATGCTTATTTTAACCCTAGACTATAACCGTTTCACAAGCATTGGCATCACATAGCAAAAAACATTTTCAAAGTGCATACACACTACTTGCTTACTTGCTTACATTACTTGTTACATTAAGTGCTTACATGACATACATATATTTAATATATATGCTTACATCCTTTGAGTATATCGTACATTTATTTATATGAGAGTTATTTATATAAATACCAAAACATTTCTTAAGACATTGTGAGTTGCACAATGGTCTCATTTTACTTTTTAGACATTGTGAGTTGCACAATGGTCTTACTTCGTTCTCAGACATTGTAAGTTAAACAATGGTCTCTAAAAATATTTTTTTTCTTCATAACTTTATACAATATCATATTACACGAAAGCCGTCATAATTCTGTTTATATGGAATTATGTATGAATTCAAGTATTACAAGTCTTGTATGGGCGGGTCTTGTAATATGAGGATTGATATGATAATTGCTATGTTGACTCGTTCATAGAGACCTTTATCTTATTTACTCTAACTGGGTACTCATTAACTATTTTGAACACTAAGTCGATCTTCCCTGATTGTTTTACTCCCCGTCTCCGAAGACGAGTTTTAAACACTCGTCCCATACTCATTAGAGCACATGCATCGTCATGTCATCCACCACCTTGAAGGTTATGTGAGTACGCATATTGCATCAGCAATTATTAAGTAGGATGATTTATAATCTCTTTATTTGAAAGAATTGGGACGCCTCTTCATTTAAATAAATAAATTGTAAATCACCGAACTATAAGTTTATCAATTCATTATTTACATAAATTAGGACGCTTCTTTTTGCAAATAATGAATTATAAATGAGTGGGCTTAATGGCATCCGATATGAAACGGGTATGAACTCGAACCCGATAATCATCGGAATCCTTTAAAAAGGTCTAAAAACATAATCGTATCTTACCACTCAGCAGAATCTTAAGGCCTCATTTGAGCTACCATATCTCATTCTTAAGTTATTACTTTTGCCGTTACAAATCTTTACGATCATGAACTGTTTGTGGAGCTAACCGACTTGTGCACACTTGAACTAATGGAGTTGATTCATCTTCTAACTAACGACTGAGTACCATATTTCGCCGTCTATCGCATAAGCTCCCCCGCGAGCTCCTTCCATTTGTTGAACTTTATTCTTGGGATATTGTTTCTAGAAATGTCCTCACTCTCCACATCCTATCACCGTTTGTTATAGTTATTGTTGTTATGGTTGCTGTTGTTGGGTCCTGGAGCGGTCCCAGCTTGTACAACTTTATTCATTAAGTAATTCAACCCCCTTAAACCATATAAACACCTATCGACAAAACATCTAGTCGAACTATTCATTTCGGGCCACTAGTACGAAGACTTAAGTCGCAATACATCCTAGTACTGCCTAGTAAGTTGAATACTTACATCCATAAGCCTTGTTTGATGTAAATCATCAAACATTTCAGATAGCAGAAACTAGACACTGCCCGTAAACAGTTAAAACTTTATAAAGACATACTCACGCGACTACACTTTCTCCTTTGATGCTTTCACTATTAAGAGACCTTCTTTATAACACGTTTACACCAGTCATAAGACCTGTAATGATATTTATTTGAGATACCTATTTTGATAGATTAATTATCCTGGTCAAACTTAGCCAAAAATTTTGGTATATTGAGAAGTGTCGAAACATCTAATTTTGCTGACTAAGGTTATCAATGCCATGTTCAAAACAGGTTTATTAAATCTTAAATCTTTTCTTGGTCACACAAACAGGAATCGAATCTCGGGACGGGATTCCTTTAAGGGGTAGGTACTGTAACAACCGGCAATTTTCAGAATTTTTAAATGAGTATTTTACCCTTTGACTTTTCGAGTCCGACTTGACTTTTTGACTTTTGATATTTTATTGTCACATAAAAACGATTACCGCGTAACCGGAAATAGAACATATTTAAATAATAAATCATATTTATTATTACATCTCTCTCATGTGCAAAGTTATTTTTAACTTATTTAACTTGAAAACGAAAATGATATATGTTATCCCTAAGTTGAATTATCAAAACCGACCCGCTAAATCACATTTTCACGACTCGGACTCTTATGCAATTTGATTTAAAACGAAATTCCGGACAACTTTTTAGTTTTGCCCGAGACCCGAAAAAAAGCAGAAATTGACTGAAATACCCTCGTAAAATTTTGACTACGAAAACAACACGTACCGACAAGAAAATAATTAAATTACATTTAATTATCACCGTTATTAAATAAAAATATTTAATAAATTATTTATCATTTTATTCAGAAAACGTTTGCTAAAAGCGCGAATATTCAAGTTAAAGTTTATTATTATTATTTTGTTGTTTCGAACAATGCTTAACCGTGATACACAAATGAATAATAAACAATTTAAATAAATTGTATAAAACATTTGTAAAATAATAGTCGCGTAAATACTCATTTTTGTTGGAAAAATTATTTGGAACGCAATGGCGCAAGTTTCATGTTTTGAATCATCTGTTAACTCGCCCAAACGAGTCCCGAACAATTATTTTACAAAATATACTAAATAATTTACGTTTTCAGTCCCTGTGGTAATATTTACACCATGAGGCCCTCAAGTATTATACACTTGCTATATTTTTTTTAGACTTTTGGGTATAAATAGAAAAGTATTAGGGTTTACTTCATTTAGATAACAAACCCTAGCCCTCATTTCCTCTCTTTTTTCGGCCACCTCCGGCCGGATTTCGGCCACCCACCACTGCTGCCGCCACCACAGCCAACACCACCTCCGCGCCATCCCACGCTACCTCCACCCTACCGATCCACCATACATCTCCTCCCCTCCTATTTTCTGGCGAGATTCCGGCTGCCGTCATTCAACCGGCACCACCATCTCTATCGTCATCATCTACCGCCTCCAGCGCCTCCACGACACCAACATCATCACTGCGTCAGCACCGCAGCACCACCAAACCACCACATCATCATCACCCCATCCCGTCTCCACCACCACGGCTGCCCTACCTTCGCAGCCACCCCTACTGCGACCCCCTCACCACCGCCACCTCAATCACCAAAAGGGTGCGCTTGGGTTTTAAACGTATAGGGGTGTTTGTTTGCAATCCGACCAATAAGAGGGTGTTTGGATATGTGTTTTTAGCCCAAAAAGGGTGTTTGTTTATGTAGTTAACACCACCATTGGATGCGTTTGGTTGTTAAAATCGCACCAAGGGTGCGTTTGGATGTAGGTTTTACCACCATAGGATGCGTTTGGTTGTTAAAACCGCACCAAGGGTGCTTTTGGATCTGGGTTTGGTTTTTATAACACCACAAAGGGTGCGTTTGGACATGGGTTTAGCACTAAGGGTGCATTTGGCTGTGCAGAATCACAACCAGGGGTGCGTTTGGGTGTTTCACAGCATAGGGTGCGCTTGGTTTTTATTTTAAAAACGTATAGGGTGCGTTTGGTTGGCTATTAACAGCAAGGGGTGCGTTTGGGTTGGCAGAAAACCGAATAGGGTACGTTTGGCTTAGCAGAAAACCGAATAGGGTGCGTTAGGGTTAGCAGGAAAACCCAAAGAGGCGTGTTTGGTTCGCTGTGTAACACCCCCAAATTCTAGTATGCAGCGGAGTGGTAACAATGGGGTGCTACGTCAAAGTACAACAATCAAGATATAGGAAACGACCTTAAATGGACGTTTTAAGATAAGATTTCATTCGATGTCATAGAAAAATATCAGAGTTCATACATTAGGTCCCATATGTTTTAAAAGTCATAAACATTTCACGTGCATATTTAATTAAACAAAAAGCTTCATAATACCAAAAGATGACTTAAGTTTTTAAAGATAATAAAAGTTACATAGACTTTAGATAAAACACAGAATCCGTCTTCATTGATATCCGCCACGGCTCCCCTCCAATCTTCATGCCCTAGGACCTGAAATTACATGCTAAAAGTCAACACAAAGGTTGAGTGAAATCCATTAGGGTTTATCGGTAAAAGTGGTGGGACCACAAGATCGAAGTAATAGTAGACTCTGAAACACATTCAGTAGTCCAAAACGTTTATTATTGCACTAAGCTCATGACCCCGAAGCCTTAACTAGATTTGTGCCCCAATCAGAATATAGGATGCTTGCCAACAACCTAACACCTCTCAATGTTAAATGCACCCGATCAAACTAGTGACCCAAGTAAGGTGGGGATTGTCAGTCCCGATAGATCTATCCACAACACTCGCGCTTACTACAATAGCAATTAACGGTTCATGATAAATAGGGACTTCACGGCAATAAGGTAACTTAGCAATAATATTCAGGCAGTAATCTGGATAGCATACACTTTGTAAACACTTTGAAAAACACTTGTGTCCAATAGTAAAACAAGCAATGTAATTCACCCCGTAGATTTTGTAAAACAATCACGTAGTAAAAAGGGGGCTATGAACTCACCTCGAGTGAATGGTAATCAACAAGTATTCACAATAGAAAAATGCGTCACGAAGGAATCCGAAGGCAACCTAATCCAATATAGGTCGTATAAGTACTAAACACTTTGATTATTTATAGGTCGTATAGCTCATCATACTATCGTTCGGGCTATCATAATTAAGAGGTCATGTAGTGACGTATGAGGAGCTAGGACACTTTAAATCGTAAATCCAACAACTCGTCGATACGCCACCCCGAAGAGGCCTCATTATGAAACTCCCTAGTAATATAGCACTTTGCTTAATACCACATATAGGTCTATATAGTTCAATCACCATCTAATTGTTTTGGTAAAATTGTGTTTAATAAGTAAAAACGTTTATAATTACCGTTTTAGTAAAACTGGCGTAACTTTCGCGTTTTAAGTCCGATTTTGACGTTTCTTATGCCCACGCTTTCGTATTAGGACGAGTTATCATAATTTGACATTTTCATATTTTTGACCCTCTGATGAACAGTACTTTTTACTGTTCACACCGGTTATAAAGTTATTTTTATAGTTTTAATTATCGTAAAACCCGTAAACGTCATATTTTATTCGTTATAGCTCCGTTTTTAGTGATTCTTTCGAGTACGTTCTCGTAATTGAAAGTTCTACTTATTTATGAGGTTTACAAAAATAATTATTTCTGTCATGAACAGTAACTTTTATAAAAATAGTTTTATAAAAGTATTAATTGTCGTAAACTCGCGAAATTCATAACTCGTTCGTTATTAATTGAAAAATTACGATTCTTATCATTTTGGAATCCTAAAAATATGTATAATTTTTTAAAAATGCCAAACTTGCTGTTTGAATAATTTTTATAAAAAGTTTTTATAAAAATTCTTTTACGACTCCGTTTATTAACGTATAACTTGTTTTTACCGTATCTTTTTCGTTATTAATCCGTTTTTCAAGTTCTCTATATATCCGGGATCGTCATGAGACGTATTATTTTTATATAATGTCAAACCCACTGTCTAAGGCACGAATCAAAACAGCCCGCAAATGTCTTTAACCTCACATGAAATCATAAACTTTCCTTAATTAACTTTTAATCACTAGTTTATACTTAAACATTTTCCACTTAAACCAACATGTTAACATACTTATAATCTCATTATTCCATGATATTACCAATCACATATCATATGAAAAAGTGTACAAAATCATAATCACAAGTAAGTTATCCATTTAACATGTTTAAAACCCTAAATGGTGATTTAGTTATATAGAACATGTAAACACATAAAAATGATAAAAGTAAAGACATAAAGGTTTATAGATAACCTTATAGTGATGTATGATGATGAGAAATATGATCTAAACCCTTGTTTAGATTTTTAACCCAAGCTTGCAAGATTTGAAACTCTAATCCAACTAGAAACCCTAATCTTGAAATTACTTGATTAAATCTTGCAAATGCTTAGCCAACCCTTCAAAACACCTTAGGTTATCATAGGAAGGATGTGTGTATGCTTGTATGGTCTTAGAAAATCAAGCTATGGTTTATATAAATGGGGTGTTTGTAGCCGTGGCCTAAAGGGAGGGAGGAAGAGAGGTTTTTGTGAAATTTTAGCTAAGGAAAGTGTATGTGTGAATTACTTACACTAGTGTATGTATTATATACATAAGGACTAGTCAAGGAAACATTTTGAGGGTTTCATGGAGTCTTGGTCAAGACACTAGTGAAGTTAGTAAGAAAAATATCTATATGTTCCTAAAAGATGAGAACATCTCATGAAATTAAGGAAATGTGTTTTCAAACTTGATATTTCTTTGTTCTTCTAGCTCCATATCCGGCCATGTATGCCTATATGTGATGATATTTAGTAAATTTTAGGTATTGGGTATAAAAGTGGGTATTTGTTGAAGCGTAGAAAAGTTTTGGTGCTTCCGGGTATGCCTAAATGTATTTAATTGCGAAACGTAAACGTTTTACGCAACCAATAAAAATAAAATATAAAAAGTTGATTATTACTTTCGTAAAAATAATATATTGCTTGTTTGACGAAAACTTTAATTCGTTTGGTGTCCGTTTACGCTAATTGTTGATTTTTAGTTTACGCGATTTAACTATATATAATAAGAATTAAAAGTAAACGCGTACTAAAAAAATAATTAGTAAAATAGATGACGTCGTAAATGACCTGAAAATACGGAATGTTACAGTCTCCTCCGGTTAGAAGAGCCTTGTCCTCAAGGCTCAAGTTGCGGCACTTGAGGAAAGTACGGGTTCGGAGAAAAGATTCGGATATTTCTTCCGGAATTGGTCTTCACGTTCCCAAGTATACTCAGCTCCTTGCCGAGAGTTCCAACGAACTTTGACCAATGGAATTCTTCTTCGCTTTAGCTTTTTCACATCTCGTTCTACGATCTCAATAGGCTCTTCGACAAATCGCAGATTTTCATCAATCTCGATCTCATCCAAAGGCACCTGAACATCTGGCTCAGCCAAGCATTTCTTGAGGTTTGACACATGAAACGTGTCGTGGACACAGCTTAGCTCCTGGGGTAACTTCAGCCGATAAGCCACCGGTCCAACACTAACGTAGACTTGTATGTACCCATCATAGGTGTCCCCTCCAAGAACACCCGGGCAGTGATTTAAAATAATGTGTTCCCCTCATGGGTGTTCCCTCCAAGAACACCCGGGCAGTAATGATTGTTGGCCCCGCAGGCGCCAATCAAATCATAATCCGACAATCATTTCGAATGTAAAGTATGTATTTGTGACCAAAAATGAAGTCAAATAATGTATCTCATAGCGAGCTATGTAAATGAGTATGTAAAACAATTTGTAAACAATCCTGTAAATGCATTTGTAAACAAGCATGTTCTCACCCCAAAAATATATGTAAAACCAGTAAAAACATGGTAGGCTATTAAACTCACCTTGATCAAAAGACCACGTGCAAATAATCAAAATAAATCACAATCAGAATCTGCAACAGATCTCGGCCACGACCCTTTGTGTATATGATTATCAAACCAACAACCACCCCCCCCCCTATGACCTGTCCCGGCTGTTTGACAGCCAAACCGACACACCCCTCGTGGTTGTTAACCCACAAAACACCAAACGTACCCATTTGGTGGAATACAAAACCAAAAAACAACAATCTTTCGTGCTACACCACCATACCTAACGCAACTTGTGCGTGGCTGGTTAAGCCAAACGCACCCTTATCTTTTGGTAAACCAAAATCCAACGCACCCTACGGCTGCTAACTAAACCAAACGGCACATAACCAATGGAAACTAGAAAAACCTAACGTTAAACTGCTGTTTGACATGGCCAACCCCAAAACTTCCCTCCCCCCCGCTGTTAATGGACTGACACCTAACAAGCAAACTACCCTTATTTGGTTTTCCCGACCCAAACCAAACAATCCTTGGGTGTATCAGCAACTAAACGCTCCCTTATTCAATTTACCGTTTAAACCAACGCACCCTTGGTGCTTAACCATCAAAAACAAACGCACCCTTTGGGACTCCAACAACTACCCCATATGCACCCTCGCTGCTTGACCCAACAACAAACGCACCTTGGCCGGTGCCTTTTTTAATTAATCAAACCAACGCAACCCTAGTGCACGAATCTCGTGAACAAATCGTATAGCCCCTAGCTGCCCTTTATAAAACCTACGCACCCACTTATTGGTGCATATGGAACACCGCAGCACTCTGTTGGAGCAACAAATAAAACCAGACGCACCTCTTTGGTGACATCGGTCAAACCCACGCACCCCTTTAGGCTGACCCAAAACCCACGCACCCTACTTAGGTGATATGTCCACAAACAAACAACCTTGGTGGTGTGGTGGCTGTCAAACGCACCCTTGGTGGGTGGGCTGCCACCCACACGCGCCTTAGTGGGTTGAGAACCAAAACCAACACACCTTTTTCTTGATGTATAAACAAAACAACGTAATCCCCGGTGCCATATTTAAAACCACACGCACCCCATGGCTGTCGCGGTGGTGATGGCAGTGGGTGTGACGGGGTGGAGGTGGTGGTGTTATGGTGATGATGGTGAAGATGGTGGTGGTGGTGTCGTTGGCGGAGGTGGCGCGTGGCGGAGAGTGAGTATGGGGATCGGGTAGATCCGGTCACGAGGATCGTTTTTGATTTCGGTCGGAAATCTCGCCGAAAAACTTTTCCGGCGGCGGTGTGGCGGCGATGGTGGTGGCCGGAGGTGGCTGCCGGATTTTGGGAGGGAGAGAGTAAGAAGATGATGTATGTGTTTCATTTTTAAAAATGAAATGAAAAGAATATAAAAACTTTTATTTATATTAAAAGTTATAATCATAATGACAAGTCCCCAATTGTCTAGGGTAGATTGTGTAAATTTTTATATGGTTTTTGATAACTATCGGTTCGGGACTCGTTTGAGCGACTTAACGGATGATTCGAGTCACGAAACTTGCGCCATTGGTTTTCAAATCATTTTTCCAACAAAAATGAGTATTCATTTGATAGTATTTCATAAATATTTTATAACATTTAATAAAATATGTGTTATTCATTTTGCGAACCGGTTTCGCCTCGTCCGAAATAAAAATGGATTTAAGCTCGAAGTATTCGCGTGTATCAACAAAGCTTTTGAATAACATCGATAACTCAATTTATTAAATTCTTTTATTTTATTTAAAAGCTGATATTTAAATTATCTCTTTAATCATTTCCGGGTCGGTAAGACGTCGTCGTGCGGTTTCCTAAACTCCTTGCGAGGCTGTTTTAGCCCTTTTTATGCTTGTTTTTCAGGTCTCGGGTAAAACTGAAAAGTTCGTTGGATATCATTTCACATCAAATTGTTTAGAGTTCCGAATGTTGAACGTGATTTAAATGATCGTTCTTATAAGTCATGCCCAGGACCCGAAAAGGCCAGGGTCTGATAGTTATCTGAAGTTCCAAAAATTACCATGATGTTACACTAATAGCCTTGTAACTATCATTTTTTCAAATCTGTTTCGTCAATAAGTATTTCAATATCATTTTAAACATTCTATCGCATTTTGCTTTTAATTTTATTCGCTAAGTTAAATTTAGCGTAAACTAAAAAATCAACAAAATCAAAGGGTAACGGGCACCAAAAAATTAAAGTTTACGTCAAGCAAAAAATATATTATTTTTACAAAAGTAATAATCAACTTTTTTATATTTTATTTTTATTGGTTACGTAAAGTGTTTACGTTTCGCAATTAAATACATTTAGGCATACCCGGAAGCACCAATACCTATCTATACTCAACCAAATACCCATAGTTATACCCAATACTAAAAAATTATATAATTTTTCATACATATACATACATATCCGGTTCTAGATAGAAAAATCAGATGGAAATATCACAAAAATCTTTGCTAAAGTCTTGTACAAAACTAGACTCAATATAGATAGTACATGACTAGTGTTTTTCACATTTTCTTCCTTATTTCACTCCCTTGTTTCACTCATTGTCTTGGTCTTTGATATAATATCTTAGTCTTCCATAAATATATTACAACTAGCTTCGTGTAGTATATTAAAGAGTTGCAAGACTCATAAATAAACACACATCAAATTTCATAAGAATAAAACGCTCACTAGCCTATGGCTCAAATAACACTACTAGATAATCCATATAAATTTTACTTACCATGCATACAAGTGATCTAACAACATATCTTAACTCGGGTTTAGATCCAGTTGTTCATCACATTAAATCATATTAAGGTTAGTCTAAAAAAAAAAAACCTTTTTCTTTTTTAATTCTATATGTTTTTATTTGTATATGATGTTTATATTGTTGAAAACACCATCTAGGAAAAGTTTGTATAGTTAATCACCATCTAAGGAACTTATTTACTTGTAAAATGGATTCTTACAGTTGTTTATGATTTGGTATACTATTACATATGTTATATAGATGTTAATATCATGTTATAATAGAAATATAAGTATTGTATAAGTGTGGTTTGTGTAAAAAAGTGTATATAAATAAGTTACCTAAAAGGTGTATTTATAAAAGTTCATGAACAAATAGGTATGTAGACATATGGATCTTGTAATTTTTGGACAATATTTGGACAAATCATGGACTAAGGACTCTAAGTATATAATACATGTGATATATGGTGTTGTAAAGGACTTGTAACAAGTTACTAAACTAGAAAGTTACAAAAAACAAGTTTAAACATGTTTTTAACAAAAGCCTTAAAAGTTTCTGTTTTAATTCGAAAATAAAAGCATTTATTTTATATTTTTATAAAATACTACATCTCATGAGTATTCCAAAAAGGTAAGAAACTTGAAAAAACCAATTTATAATGAAGGAGTTACGCCATTTGTAAGTTATACGATAATAAACACTTTTATGAAAGAAATTTTATAAAAACTATTACAAACCACATCTGATATAAATGGTTGGTTATTTTTCACAGAAAGTATGTATTTTTATGATTCTAAAACATTAAGAATCATAATTTTTAGATCAATAACGAATGAGTTATGGATTTTTCCGTGTTTACGATAATTAAAGTTTATAAAAATAATTTTATAAACTATGAACAGTAAAAATCACTATTCATCTCAGATACATTTTGGGAAAATACATTAGTTAGATAAAACTTTTAATTACAAAGACATACTCGAAAGAATCACTAAAATCGGAGTTAAAACGAATAAGATACGACTTTTACGAGAACTAAATTTATAAAAATAAATTTATAAAAGTGTATGAACAGGAAAAATTATTGTTCACCAGTAGGTTGAAAATTTGAAAATATAATATTTTGATACCTCATCTTAATACGAAAGCGTAGACATAAGAAACGTACGAGACGGACTTAAAACGAGAAAGTTACGTCGTTTTTACTAAAGAGATATTTATAAACGTTTTTACTTTATAAATATGATTTCACAAATACAATTAGATGGTGATGTATCTATATAGAATTATATATGGTATTAGTTAATCAAATGCTTAGTACTTATACGACCTATATTTAATTAGGTTGCATTCGGTCATTATCGTGACGCATTTTTTGTTTGTGATTTACATTATCGATCCACTCACTCAAGGCGAGTTCATAGCCCTACGTTTTACATTTACAATGATTTACAAGTTTTAGGGTGAGAAACATATGCATATTTTAAAATTGGACGCGAGTGGACATTTTACAATACGATTATGTGTTTGCCAAAGTAGCGATAACCCATCTGAGCCCATTATCATGAACTGTCAATTACTGGTTGT
>BQNB010155676.1:4626-15364 GCA_026074375.1 Tanacetum coccineum
GTAAAAATTGGGCATTTTTATATCATTAGTTTTCTGCACATTTTTAGTAGTTAAAAATCATTTTTCTTTATTTTTCCAATTGAATTTGTATTTTCTAGAAATTAAAATAGGTTTTTAATAATTTCTTTTTCTTAAGAAATTCATAGAAAATAGAAAAATAGCTGGAAAAATCTATTTTTTTTGTAATAATTTTCTTTTTCATTCTAGTATTTTTGAAATAGATTTTTAGTGGTAATTTTTAGAAAAAGTTTATTTTTAGTTATTTCATTTTTCTTTAAAAATTAATAGAAAATACAAAAATAGCTAAAAAATTCTAACTCTTTTTCCTAAAATTTTCTTTTTAATTTTGTGATTTTTAGGTATAAAGTTTGTTAGTATTAGTGCTTTAGATTTTAAATTCTAGTTTTAGCTCGCATTTCTAATTCACGTTTGTTATTTTTTTTCGTATTAGTTAACCGTTTTTAATTTTTTAATAATTTCTATAGTTTAATTGTGCTATTATATTCGTAGTGTAATTCAAAATTCAAAAATCCTTTATTTCATTCTTGACTCGAATCCGAATTATTCCCGAATTTCAATTCACGACTTCGTTGGGAAACGACCCGAGAAGAAAATACTTCCCAGTTAAAAATATACGTATTGTGTTTTCTTAAGTGAGATTTTATCCTTTTATGTTCTCTTGATTGAGAAGTAATTTGGAAAGAATTGTCACGGGATTTATACTATACATATATAAATTTGACTAGTGCTTACACACGTACCAAACACCAAACCTCCTGTAAGTCCAAAATTCAAAACTTTATTACTCAGCCTTTATTCATGTTGCATATGGACTTGTTTGGTCCAACTTTTGTGAGTAGGTTAATGAATAAGAAATATTGTCTAGTTGTCACTGATGATTATAACAGATTTACTTGGGTTTTCTTTTTAGCATCTAAGGATGAAACTAGAGGTATTCTTAAGAGCTTTATAACTCAGATAGAAAATCTAGTTGATAAGAAAGTAAAGATAATCAGATGTAACAATGGAACAGGGTTCAAAAATAGAGTTATGAGTGAGTTTTATGAAAAGAAAGGCATTAAGAGGGAATTTAGTGTAGCTAAAACTCCTCAGCAAAATGGTGTTGCTGAGAGAAGAAATAGGACACTAATTAAGGCTGCTAGAACCATGTTAGTTGACTTTAAGTAACCTACTACATTTTGGGTTGAAGCAGTTAATACTGCTTGCTATGTGCAGAATAGAGTATTAGTAGTCAAGCCTCATAACAAGACCCCTTATGAACTCTTTAGAGGTAGAACACCTTCTTTAAGCTTCATGAGACCATTTGGGTGTCATGTTACCATTCTTAATACCTTAGATCATTTAGGCAAGTTTAATGGAAAGTCTGATGATGGATTCTTTGTTGGATACTCATTGAATAATAAGGCTTTTAGAGTATACAACATTAGAACTAGGAAAGTAGAAGAAAACTTGCATGTTAGGTTCTTGGAAGATAAGCCTATTATTACAGGTGATTGACCAAAGTGGATGTTTCACATTGATGTTCTAACAAAATCAATGAATTATGTATCAGTTATTGCAGGTACAAATTCTAATGATTTTGTAGGTACAGAAGAAAGTGTTGGTACAGATCATTCTAGCACGGAGCCATGATCTAGCCAATACTACATCTTAATGCCACTACGGAAAGATGGTTCACTATTTGATTCCTCTTCAAAGAATGCTAGCAATGATGAACCACAACCTTCTAATGATGCTGGAAAGAACGATGATGAAGGTGGAATTGATGATCAAGAAAGGACTAAAAACAGTGCTCAAGATGTTAATACTGCTGAGCCAAGTATTAATATTGCTAGTATAAATTTTAGTACTGGTAGTCTAAATATTAATACTGTTAGTCCAATAGTTCCTACTGCTCCACTTGAATCCACTTATGCTGATTTCTTTGGTGATGAATCAGAACTAGATTTGAGCAACATTGCTACCATATATCCAGTTCCTTCTACTCCAAATACAAGAATCCATAAAGATCATTCACTTGATCATGTGATTGGTAATGTGCAGTCTGGTGTACAAACAAGGAGAATGATAAATGAACAAGGGTTTATTAGTGCTGTTTATGAAGGAAAAACTCATGAAGACCTTCATACTTGTCTATTTGCCTGTTTCCTATCTCAGGAAGAGCCCAAGAAGGTAATCCAAGCATTAAAAGATCCAAGCTGGATAGAAGCTATGCAAGAAGAGCTTCTACAATTCAAATTACAACAAGTTTGGATATTGGTGGATTTACCTTATGGCAAGAGGGCCATTAGAACAAAATGGGTGTACAAAAACAAGAAAGATGAGAGAGGTATTGTGATTAGAAACAAGGCAAGGCTGGTTGCACAGGGTTACAGTCAATAAGAGAGAATAGATTATGATGAGGTTTTTGCTCTAGTTGCTAGGATTGAAGCAATTAGTCTGTTCTTAGCCTATGCCTCATTCAAAGACTTTGTTGTGTATCAAATGGATGTAAAGAGTGCATTTCTGTATGGCATGATTGAAAAAGAAGTCTATGTCTATCAACCTCCAGGGTTTGAAGATCTAGATTTCCCTGACAAAGTTTACAAGGTAGAAAAGGCATTATGTGGTCTACATCAAGCTCCTAAAGCCTGATATGAGACTCTATCTACCTATTTATTGGAAAATATATTTCAGAGAGGTCAGATTAAAAAGACTTTGTTTATTAAAAGAATCAAAAGTGATATTCTACTAGTTCAAGTATATGTTGATGATATCATTTTTGGATCCACTAAGAAGGAGTTATGCACTGATTTTAAGAAGTTGATGCACAAGAAATTCCAGATGAGTTATATGGGTGAACTTACTTTCTTCTTAGGACTTCAAGTGACACAAAAAGATGATGGGATTTTCATCAGTTAGGACAAGTATGTGGATGAAATCTTGAAGAAGTTTTGGTTTTCAACTATGAAGACAACAAGTATACCTATGGAAACTTCAAAGCCATTGCTCAAGGATGCAAAAGCTGAAGATGTTGATGTTCACTTATATAGATCAATGATTGGATCATTGATGTATCTAACAGCTTCAAGGCCTGATATAATGTTTGCTGTATGTGCTTGTGCAAGATTTTAAGTCACACCTAAAGGTTCACATCTTCATGTTGTGAAAAGAATCTTTAGATACTTGAAAGGTCAACCTAAATTAGGCCTTTGGTATCCTAAGGACTCACCATTTGATTTGGAAGCTTATACTGATAGTGACTATGCTAGTGTAAGTTTAGACAGGAAATCCACAACAGGAGGTTGTCAATTTCTTAGGAGGAGATTGATCTCATGGCAATGTAAGAAGCAAACTATAGTTGCCAACTCTACTACTAAAGCAGAGTATGTAGCTACATCTAGTTGTTGTGAACAGGTGTTATGGATTCAAAACCAAATGCTGGATTATGGATACAATTTCATGAATACCAAGATTCACATTGACAATGAAAGCACCATCTGCATAGTTAAGAATCCAGTGTTTCACTCAAAGACTAAGCACATTAAGATTAGACATCACTTCATTAGAGATTCTAAGGAAAAGAAGCTTATTCAAATGATTAAGATTCACACTGATCACAATGTTGCAGATTTGCTTACAAAAGCATTTGATGTTAGAAGATTTCAATATATGATTGCAAGTATTGGAATGCTTAACCCCTGAAGTATTAATTGAGGGGAGGTTAATTGTATTAATATGCAACATATTATGCATAAATGATGCTTGAAATGGAATGGAACAATAGATAATTCAAGTTAGTACTATTGACCTACCTTACTACTGGTAAGTATACTTTCTACTGCTGTTATAATTAATACTGTGAGCATTGAGAGAAAATAAAAACAGACAGAGAGAAAAAGTGAGCTTAAAAGAATTGAGAGAAAATAAAAACAGACAGAGAGAAAGTGTGAGCTCAAAAGAATAAAGAGATGTGTGAAGTAAAAACAGATAGAGTGTTTCAGTGAGCAAAAGAATTGAGAGATACAGTGAGCTTAAAAACAGAAAGAGTGCTTGTGAGAATCAACATTGATGATGGAAATGCCTTTTGGAACGGAATTGAGGCTAAAACTGGTACCTCAAAAGTTAATACAGCTAGGCTAAACTTAGTACTGCTGAGCATTATTTAGTACTGTTAGTCTAAACTTAGTACTGTTGGGCATTACTTAGTACTGTTAGGCTAAACTTAGTACTGCTAGGTTACCGTTAATACTGTTTGGAGCATAACAGATTTTCCTTAATTAAATATAGTCATTGAGATATTTCCGCCAACAACTTCGCTTATAGGTTTCCTTAAATTGGATGATTCTTGATCTTTCTTTCACTCATAAGACTTTCACAAGATAAAGAATCAAGTTTATTCAGTCGGTCCAATCAAAACCTTAAGTGCTCTTCATATAATCTCAATTGCTTTTGTCCAACACATATACTCTCATAAAAGAACCTATCGTAGACCTTAATTGAACTTTTCTTAATCAACAATGGCGAATTTAGAATTTTGCGAAAAACACAACATTGTTGCTTATCTAAAGAAAACATCTGGAAGTGAAGGATTCCAAGAGATAGTAGATTTTCTTAATGGTACTCATATAAGGTATGCTCTTACTAAGAATCCTACTATCTATGTTTCTCTCATCAAAATGTTTTGGCAGACTGCTACTGTCAGAACAGTTGATAATGGAGAATAAGAAATAACTGCCACAGTTGATGGCAAAGAATTTACTGTTACTGAAGCATCTGTTAGGAGACATCTCCAATTAGCAGATGTAGATGGTATTAGTGTTTTGCCAACTACTAAATTTTTTGATCAACTCTCACTGATGGGTATGTTTTAACTAATGATAAACTGACTTTTCAAAAAGGCAAATTTTCCCCTTAGTGGAGATTTTTGATCCATACCATCCTACACTGTCTTAGCCCTAAGAAGACTTCTTGGGAACAATTTAGTAGCAATATAGCAACTGCTAGTATTTGCTTGGCCACAACCATAACTTTTAACTTTTCTAAATTGATTTTTGATGGTATGGTGAAACTACCCTTGGCTCAGTGACATATACTTTTCATGCGCAACTACTGCGCCTCACTTGGACAAGAACAAAAGATTCCTTAAATCCTCACAACAAGGAAACTATATTGCCTCCCTAATTTAACTCCAAAAACTTTATAGCGCAATAAGCAAAGAGTTTTTCTGGGGAACACATACATTTGTTTCCAAGTATGCTAGCAATTCAAGCAGAAGAGGGTAAAGGTTCAGGACATCCCTCTGAACCCCAACACCACCTTCTATTTCTCAACCTAATAATGAAGAGCCAATCCCTAAATGTTTGTATCAGTTAACACAACCAAAAGACACAAACCCTAGGCAAGCCTTAAACCATGTCATTGAGTTACCTCAGACTAGTGAGCCTATACCCAATGTACCAGATGAGGCTATCTATGAGAAGTGGGATGACATAGTGGAAAGGGCTACCACTACTGCTGCTAGCTTAGATGCAAAGCATGCTAGTGGTAACATTAATAGGACCTAATCCACGACAATACCTAATGTGCCTCTTCCTCAGGGAGTTGGTGCAGGTGGTAGTCCCAGGTGCCAAGAAGCCATGGGGGTTCCATTGCTCAGACTAGGTCTGAGAGGGTACCTACACTGCTCCGTGATTCACCTCTCCCAAGAGTTTACACACTTGGAAGTGATGAGGGCATTATGACACTACAAGAATTGACGGTTTTATGTACAAATTTGTCCAAGAAAGTGGACAAATTGGAGGCAAATTTAAAGCAAACTAAGCAAGTATATGATGCTGCTTATACCAAGCTTATCATGAAGGTGAAAAAGTTAGAGAAGGCTGTTAAGACAAGCCATTCCAAAAGGAGAGCCAAAATTGTTGTTTCGGATGATGAAGAGGATTCGGAGGATTCTTCCAAATAGGGGAGGATGATAGAAGAAATTGATCAAGATGCAGGAGTTACTTTGGTTACTCCTACAAAGGGAGAAGATCAACCTGAAGATCAGTTGGGAGTTCTTAGTGCAGCTAAAGTTCTTGCAGATGCAGCTAAAACAAATGTTCACACTTATACTAGAAGAAGAAGGGTAGTTAGTACCGGTAGTGGTGGAATTAGTACTGCTGAAGAATCAGTTAGTCCTGCTGGTGCGTCAATGCCAGTTAGTACTGTTGGTATGGTTCAAGAGGTTAAGATCAATATTCCTTCACCAGTTGTAGTTAAAGATAAAGGTAAAGGTAAAATGGAGGAATCTGAGGATGAACAGACTAAGAGAACTAAATTACAGCAAGAATAAGAGAGGCTTGGTCATGAAGCAGCAGTGAGACTGCAAGAGGAACTGGATGAAGAAGAAAGACAAAGGATGGCTAGAGTTCATGAAGCAGCTCAATCTTTTACTGAGGAAGAATGGGAAAACATTAGAGCAAGAGTTGAAGCTGATGAAGAGCTATCTAAGAGACTACAAGCAGAGGAAAGGAACAAGTACAGTGAAGTTGATCAAGCAAAGATGCTTGTAGATCTTATTAATCAGAGAAAGAAATATTTTGCTGCACAGAAAGCTAAAGCAAAGAGGAACAAGCCCATGACACAAGCTCAACAGAGGAATTATATGATTAATTACATCAAGCACATGGGAAGTCATACACTGCAGCAGTTGAAAAGATATTCTTTTGATGAGCTCAAGGAATTATTTGAAACTACAATGAAGAATGTCAACACTTTTGTACCTATGGAGACTGAAGATAGTGGAAGAGCATCAGAGTTAGCAGCTGGAAGTTCACAAGCAACAATTATTGATTTTTTAGAAGTTGGAAGTTCTAAAAGGGCTGCAGAAGCAGAACTTGATCATGAAGGTTCTAAGAGACAAAAGACTAATGAAGCTTTAAGACCAGTTCAAGAAAAACCAGAAGAAGAGGAAAAAGAAGTGTCACAAGAGGATTTACAACAAATGATGATGGTAGCTCCAGTGGAAGAAGTTTATATTAAAGCCTTACAGGTCAAATATCCAATCATTAACTGGGAGGTTTACACTAAAGAATCAAGAAAATATTGGAAGATCATCATATGGTAATCATACAGAAGCATATCAATTCTTTGAGGATATGTTAAAAATCTTTGACAGGGATGACTTGGTGATGCTATGGAATTTGGTTAAAGAAAGATTCAGTTCAACAGAACCTACTGATGACAAAGAAAGAACATTATAGGTTGAATTGAAGAGGTTGTTTGAACCTAATACTGATGATACACTATGGAAACTTCAGAGATATATGCATGATCCATTGAAATGGAGATTATATGATACATGTGGGGTTCATCATGTGTCTACAGAGAGAGGAACAAATATTTTCATGCTGGTAGAGAAAGAATATCCATTGTCAAAAGGAGTTCTGACTTTGATGTTGGTTAACAGGCTGTTAGTAGAACAAATTCAGAGATGGCAAATGAGCTTCTAAGGAAAATCTATCAATACAATCAAACAACCAAAGACAATAAATGTTTGGAACATCCTCTCAGCACAGAAGGTTTATTCAGAAAACTGAAATTTTGAATGGTTAAACACAAGTTTAGGGGAGGATTGTTAGGAATTAAACTCATACACTTAGTACTGTCAAGCCAAAGACTTAGTACTGCTCAAGATTACAACTGCTAGTACTAACTAGTTAGTACTGCTAGAAGAAAATTAGTACTGCCAGTACTACCTAACTTACTACTGGTAAGTATAATTACTACTGCTGTTCTAATTAATACTGTGAGCATTGAGAGAAAGCAAAAATTGAAAGAGAGAAAAAGTGAGCTTAAAAGAATAGAGAGATGTGTAAACCAAAAATAGACAGAGTGATTCAGTAAGAAAAAGAAATGAGAGATATAGTGAGATGAAAAACAAAAAGAGAGATGTGTGATTAAAAACAAATTCATAGAGTTGCATGCATATCTTCAAGGTTGTAAACCCTAGTACTAGACAGATTACTCGTATTATTAATCTTAATAATATTAAAGCTTTTAGTTACATCTTTGTTCAAACATATTTACTGTTAACATTCATAATTCTTCTAAATATTAAAGAGTAGATTCCGCATACTCTTTAATATACACACAAAGTTTCTACCATTGTTATTTTGGATTTATCCAAGGTAACATACTCTTTACAAGCTAAAGAGTCAATCATAGTTTGGGATCAACACCTGGCTTTTATTGCTGGGCTGAGGTTTTCGAAGCAGTGCTCGAACATAACTTCCACTGGCGCTCCCCCGTCTACGCGTATCCGTCTCACCAAGTACCCCTTCACTTCGGCCTTTAGGATTAATGAGTCGTCCGAGACGTCCTCCGCCGAGACTGGGGGAAAAGTGATGGGCGTGTTCATCCACTCTTCCGTCACTTCCCGTTCTTTTCTTTTCTTCTCCTTCAATGACCCATGCCTTATCATGTTAATTATTTTAGCCTGTTGGGGGCCCTCCCCCCTTTGATTTCCTCTTCCCCTCTGCCTGACATCCCTTATCAGATGGTTTAATTTTCCTGATTCTAGTGCCGTCTCTAACTGTTTTCTTAATTGGCAACAATCATTCGTGTGGGGGACCTTTTCTTGATGGTAATCACAGTATCTGTCCATGTTGCCACCTCTCCGAGGATTTAGCATGGGCCTTGGCGGTACCAGTCGTAACTGAGTTTCGGTGGCTAGGATTTCTTTTGGAGGTTTAGTAAGCGAATCCAGAGTGAGAACCGGTGCGATCCGGGCCTGGTAGTCTCCTCTAGGGGGAGGGTAAGGAGCCCAATTATCCCTTCCCCTATATGGGACGTAATTGTCTCTTCCTCTATTGTGATTCCGATCGTCGTTCTTCCGGGTGTCTCCCATATAGTTGTTCCGGTAGGGACGATCTTCCTTTCGGGCCGGAGGGAAGTATGGATTTCAATGTTGTTCTCCCGTTTCACCTTTTGGAAGTTCTGTTTGCGCGAAATCCTTCTCAAATCGAACGAAATCGTCTAGCCTCCCCATCATCTCATTCACAGTCGTTGGGGCCTTGTCCAAGAAATGATTCGCTAACTCTGTACATTTGAGTAAGACCATGAACGACGGGATTTTCATGATCTCCAGAACTCCCATGATGAACCCAGTTTCTATCGTCCACCTTTTTTTAAATGCCGTCAGCGACTCATTAGCCCTTCTGGCTATCTTGGTGATCTCATGCGGCTCCCTAAAGCATGCTCTTCTAACTGAGTACTTGGCGGCAAACGCCTCTCTTAGGTCTGACCATTCATTGATGCTGTTAGCCGAGAGACGCTCGAACCATCCCCTGGCTGCCCGTCGAGGGTTTGCGGGAACATTTTACACCATACTAGCATAGGCCATTCTCTAGAGTTGGCTGCGCTGGCAAACCGACTTAAATAGTCTTTCGAATCGGTGGTCCCATCGTATAATTTAATGTTAGTTGGCATTTTATATTCTGTACCGGAGACCTCTATAATTCTGCAGGTAAGAGGCGTCCTCAGGGATTCTTTGAAGGGTTTCTTGAGTTCATCATCTACTGCTTCCTTTCCTTTTACAATACGATTATCTCTTGCTTTGATGTCTTCTTCCTCGAAGTCTAACCGTATGGGGTCAGTCTTGTTGCTCCTGCTGTGGTTTTTGATTAGAGATTTAAGGGGGGACAAATGCCCTTCAATCTGCTCATTCGTCAAAGGAGGCGAAGTTACATCTTGGTCATCTTGACCTTCGGGTCCCCCTCTTCGGTCGGACTAGCCATCTGCTATCGCGGTAGATAAGATTTGGGTCCTACGAATGACGCCAATTTGTCGAAGTAGTTTCTTGTACCTCGAGTGAGAAGTGGGATCCTTCTAGATTCCAAAGGATATTTGCTGAGTCCCTAAGAATAAGAAAGAAAGATGCGTTAGCCTCATCATGGGTTGGACCCTAAGACCAAGCTACGGCGTGAGAGTAAGTATATGTTGAGAGCCGGAAGTGTAAAAGTAAACAAATAAGTATGAGTGCGGTAAATGCTACCTGGTTTGTAGTAAATGATGGGTTATTTATATTACCCGGTTTACTGTGGAGATACACTGTTCCTGACACCTAGGGAAGGGTCACGCCGAACTACCCCTAGCTTGATGTCAGACGGTATGGTCGCGTGGGGAACACAATCCCATAATTTTTGGGATGACGGCGTTGTTATGAGTGTTGACTATGGACCGCTGTTCTGAGAGGGGGACCGGTCCTTCAAGTATATTGCTTCACTGACTGCTGTGAGCCTTCGGCTAAGTACCTTCCGAAAGGGCGGGGCGCCTTCTGGTTTTGGGACCCTCTGGTAATATACGCTGACAGTGTTTGATAAAACTTTTATAACATAATCGCTTAAAATCATTTAACTACTTTACTTTTTTGCCCAAAAATACCACATTATCTATACAATTTGATATTTTAATGCGTTTTTATATAACTAAATTATATAATTGAATTTATATTGTAAATGTAAGAACCCAAAAAGTTCACTTATTAGACAAGTAATTTTTTTTAACTAAATAATTTACACCTTAAAAGTAACACGCACATAAAAATTCCTCCATTAACCAATTCTGATTATTGTAATGAATCTACAATGTATATAATTCAAACATTTGCACTCATTTTGAGTTATTAATAAAAAAATAAGAAGTTGATTTTAAAATTTTAGTCCATTTTTTTATAAAATATAAATTAAAAATATTG
>BQNB010155677.1:0-15364 GCA_026074375.1 Tanacetum coccineum
TAACGCTTTCCTTCTTCACAGACAATCCTAGATTGTTTTTCTTCTCTTGGTATCCTTTCAACCTCTTTCACAAGCAACATTCCTCGCGTTCTTAACCTCGCGTTTTCTTCTACTTTGTGCACCGAAATCCAAACGACCCCCTTGCACAAACTCGGTACCAAATTCGGTACTCTACACCGAAACAAACTAAACCTTTGCTTCTCTGTTACACCGAAACAAAAAAAAATCTTTTGCTTCTGATTCTCGTTGTTGTTGTTGTTTTCTTGTGTCGTCCCGACACTATTTCCACACCAAATCTTTTCCTTGAGTACTCCTTTCCTTATTTGTTCCACGTATACGTTTTCTTCTCCACAACAACGTTCCTTGCGCTTTTAATCCGCGTCTTATGTTGCTTTGTATGTTGTTTTCCAAACCGGTTTCACAAAGCCTTTCCCACTCGTTCTCTTATCCAACGATGTGTATCCTTTCTTGTTCCAGTGTCGCGTTAATAGCAAACACACAAGAAATCTTCTTTAGCGCTTTCCTACTCTTGTTCCACGCTTCTCTTGTAAACGTCAAGAGTTTCCTTTTTCCCTTTGTCGTCGCGTTCCAGTAGTCATCAACAAAGTTTTCTCCCACCAATGCGTTTGGTGTCCACGTTTATCTTCTTCCCTTTGTGTCTGTTTATACCCGGTTTCACAAAGTTTTAACCCACTCGTCTTTGTTTCACAAGACGACGTGTATCTTCTTTTCCTTGTCGCGTTAACAGCGACCACTCTCGTTCCACGCTATCCTTTCAAGCGTCAAGAGTTTTCCTTCTTCCTTTGTTGCCGCGTTAATGCAGTTACCAACAAATTTCTTGTAACAATATTGTTCTTCCTTCTTGTTTTGTTGTCGCGTTCCAAAGATCACAACAAAACGTCCACCAATTTCGTTTGATGCTTACGTTTGTTCCTTCAATCTCTTCTCCTTCAAGAGTGGTTTGAAGTTGTTGCTATATGCAACTTCCGTTGGTTCTGATCGTGCACTATCGTCGCCAACAATCCTTGGTGTCTCTTCCCTTCTAAGTCTTTTGATCTTCATGATCAAAACTTGAATCAAAACTTGTAATCTTGCAGCCCCTTAGCTCTGATGCCAATGATACACAGGTGTTGCTGGGTTTCCACAGGATCGAATTGACAAGATATACAAGAATCTGATTCTATATTAACTACAACATAAAAGTGTTTACATTGTATTATTGAGAGACACGACACTTTACAACAATACATGTGCCGCGTATTTATAAGGTTCACAGCGAACAATCATGTCTATTCGGTAAAGGTACAACCGAACCATTGTGACCCTTCATGAAAGGGTACAACCGAATTAACTAACTTTATAACTACCATAACTAACTATAACCGCTATTCGGTTATTAACTAACAAACTAACACAAACAGCCCTTTGGCTTTGTGTTATTACAAATGTACACCGAGCCTATCAAGACTTATACAATTATGGTGCAACATTTCCCCCCTAATTGTTTAAGTCTTGTTCTTCGAATCTCCTCTTGTTCTTCTCGGTTGTCTCTTCCATGTTGCCTTCGTTGTTGCTTGTTCTTCTCCAAAACGTTGTTCCACAATACACTTCTATGTTCTCTTTTTGTTCCACACCGTGTTCTACAACAAACTCCAAATACCCGTCGGTATTTCCTTCAAAACAAGTGATCGGCTTGTTTTCTTTCTCGCTATTTGTTGTTCCTTGTATTGCTAACGCTTTCCTTCTTCACAGACAATCCTAGATTGTTTTTCTTCTCTTGGTATCCTTTCAACCTCTTTCACAAGCAACGTTCCTCGCGTTCTTAACCTCGCGTTTTCTTCTACTTTGTGCACCGAAATCCAAACGACCCCCTTGCACAAACTCGGTACCAAATTCGGTACTCTACACCGAAACAAACTAAACCTTTGTTTCTGAATCTGTTACACCGAAACAAACTAAACCTTTGTTTCTGATTCTTGTCTTCCTTTTGTGTCGGTCTTCAAACGCCGTTCCCAACAAAAGTCTTTCTTTCCTTCTTGTGTGTTGACTTGCTTTCGTAACCACAATCGTCCCTAGACCCCTTCTTATTCACGGTATCCTTCCAACCAGGCCAAGTTGTTCTCGGTCTCCTTCCAAGTGATCTACGTTGTGTTGTCGCCCTTTTTTACTTCGAAATGCAAGTTCTTTCCCTCACACAATCCTTGATACCCATCTCGGTATCTTTAACCAAAACAAACAACTTGTTTGTTTTTGTTCCTGTTTGGTTGTTGTTGTTAACCTTGTGTCGCTTCGATGCGTTTTCCACAATCAAACCTTGAGTACTCCTTTGTTCATCTCGGTTGTATCACAAACCGTTTCCACAACAACGTTCCTTGCGCTTTTATCCCGCGTCTTATGTTGCTTTGTATCTTGTTTTTCAAACCGGTTTCACAAAGCCTTACCACTCGTTCTCTATCCAACGATGTGTATCCTTTCTTGTTCCAGCGTCGCGTTAATAGCAAACACACAAGAAATCTTCTTTACCTTGTCGCGTTAACAGCGACCACTCTCGTTCCACGCTATCCTTTCAAGCGTCAAGAGTTTTCCTTCTTCCTTTGTGTCGCGTTCCAGCAGCCCTTACAAAGTCTTACAACGTTGTCTTTTCTCCCTTTGTTGTCGCATTCCAGCAGTCACCAACAAAGTCCCTTCATAATATTGTTTTTCTTTCTTGTTTTGTTGTCGCGTTCCAAAGATCACAACAAAACGTCCACCAATTTCGTTTGATGCTTACGTTTGCTCCTTCAATCTCTTCTCCTTCAAGAGTGGTTTGAAGTTGTTGCTATCTGCAACTTCCGTTGGTTCTGATCGTGCACTATCGTCGCCAACAATCCTTGGTGTCTCTTCCTTTCTAAGTCTTTTGATCTTGTTGATCAAAACTTGAATCAAAAACTTGTAATCTTGCAGCCCTTAGCTCTGATACCAATGTTGGTTTCGATTCACAGGTTTCAAATGAAGCCAATTGCTCTCCATAACGCGTTTATAATTAACCATGGTTTGTGTATGCGACTGAGATTGTGTGGAAAGACAAAATATGTAAACACTGATATTGATATTGAGTAAAAGTGAATGAATGTTTACATAAGACTCGATCAAACCTATTTATAGTTTATGAAACGACACAATTTAACAAAGTCAACCATTGTGATGTTTCATGATAACTGACTCTAACTGTTATACCGAATAACTAAATAACTGACTATTAAAGGCTGTTTGGATATGGGTTTAACCCAACCCATTACATGAGCCTTTTGACCCAATTCGATCCATACTTAAATAATACATAAAGTAAATTGTTTAATAAGCATTACAAGCATTAATAGGTTCACAGTCTATCTGAATCTTCAGCATCTTTGATCTCAACACCTTTTTGTTTAGCCTTATTTTGGCTCATAGATACCAAAAACTCAGCAATGGTCTCATCATCTCTGAAAACAGTTATAGGAGCAGTACTTTCATCTGAAGTTCCATCTTTTGGCTCAGCAGTACCTTTATCAAGCTTGTCGGTACTAACTTTTACTTCTTTTGGCTTAGCGGTACTAACTTTAGGCTTGTCAGTACTAACTTTTGGTTGAGCAGTACTAAGTGGATCTTTAGTACTAACTCCCTTTTCTGCACTTTCCTTCTCTTCAACCACCATAGAGCTTGTCCTTCCCTCATCTTGAGCATCCTCAGTCTCCATGTAGTCCATTGCATCAACCATAATATCATCAAGATCATCAAAAGCTGGATCTTTATGCACTGTAGGTTTAGATTTGGCAGGTTTCCTCCCTTGTTTGGATACAGACTCCTTTTGCATCCACTGTTTCTTCAATGATTTCTTTTCTGCCAATCTTTGCTTCATGGATACACTCTTCATCCAAGCTTTGTGATGTGTGATAACAGGTTTAGCCTTTTTCTTTAGCTGCTTGATCTGAGACTTCAAATCTTTAATTTGTGTGTTTACATAAAGACACATAAAGATCATATACACTTTGGAGTGTCAGGCCATCCTCATTTCCTTATATGGATCTATCACTAGATGACTGACCTCCAAGATTCCCACCAGAACCCTCTAGAATGGAATCAGGAATAGGAATAGTAGGTGAAGGTCTGGGAGATGGGTCAGCTTGTGTCTCATGTTGGTCTGCACTTGGGTAAGGAGGAAAGGGTGTTGGTTGGGTTTCAGATGGTCTTTCTGAAACTGCACCTTCATCCTCTGTTGGTTAAGCCAACATAGAAGGAAATAAATGGGTCACATTCCCAGAAAAATGTTTACCCTTTTTAACCATAAAAGAGAAAACCTTAGTAGTCAAAGCATTAATAGGGAAGTGGTCTAAGGGGACCGGCACATTCTTAAGTTTGTTAGTTAAAAATAATGAAATAAACCTTAGGTACATGACAAACTTCTTCTTTGCATCCAAATGCCTCATCATACCATCAAAAATTAGTTTAGAAAAATTATATTTCTGATTAGTGGCTAAGCAAATCACTGCGGTGGCAATATTAGTGGGAATTTGATCCCAATAAGTACTTTTAGAACTAATGCAGTGATTCATAGTATGAAAAAGAAATCTCCACTGGGTGAAAACAGGGCTTTGTTAAAAGTTAAAACAATTAGGTCCCCTTCATACCCCATTAGCTAAACAACATCAAATATAGCCTGATTATGAAAAGAATCTATCCCATCAGCATCATCAAAAAGAAGATCACGTCTTATTGATGCCTCTGAGATATTCACAGGCCTTCCAGCTACTTTGGCAGTAATATACCTAACATTGTTGATTATTTTGGATTTAGCAAACATCCAAAACTATTCAACAAATGTAGTAGAGACTACAGGACTTACAGTGAGAGCATAGTGAATGGAGCTTCGTGTAAGAAAGTCGATAATATCATGAAAATTTGTATTCCCATCAGCCTTTTCCAAGTAAGCGACCATGTTGTGTTTAGCACAAGATTCAAGAACAGCCATATGTGTAGAATTTATGATCGTCGGTGACTAAAAAATTAGGGTTTGTAAAGGGTTTGTTAGAAAAGAGCGATTAAGAGAGATTACGTGAGTAAATTGTGCAATTAAGATGGGTTTATATAGGTTGGACAAACCCAAAAGCAAAGAAACCATTACAATTTACACTTTAGACCCTTGGCGGTATTATCTCTAACGGATTTATAGCGGTACTATCTTTGCCCATCGGTACTAACTTTGCAATATCGGTACTAACTTTTGTCAACCAAAGAATGAACAAATCTGGCAACAAAAGTTCTTCAGTACCATCTATATCTCTTTCTAATGACTCTCTAAAACCCAAACAACTCCATGAAAAGTCAATCACTATGGTCATGATTCCCTCTGCTTAAAATTTTTTCATATCAAATGTCTAACAAATCATCCTTGCCTCCCCTCAATGATAACACCAACTAAAGATATTATTCTTGTGACATCTATCCTTTAGTGAGAAGGTCTGCCAACTTTATGTTCAGTGTGATTATTGATAACTTTATCAGTCTTTTCTAATAGCCATTCTCTTTTAAAATGATAATTGTATATTAAGATGTTGGGGTTGTTTCGTGTGTTGTCGGTTGAGGTAGAGGCTTTTTATTTTTGTAGCTTGTTTTTTCCTTTCCTTTCCTCTCTCTTTCTCTCTTTATCTCTTCTTCTTCCTTTCTTTTATACTCCTTTAGAGTCTGTATACCTTTCTTTTTGCCCTAGAATGAGCAACAAGATTCTTGATAACACTTATAGTGCTATTCATTATCAATATGGATTTTGGTGTTCATGAAATTGAAACCATAATCCATCATCTGATTCTGGATCTTAATACTTGTCTACATACAGTTAGCAGCTGCAACATATCTGCCTAAATAGTAGGAATTTGCATAATAGTTATGTTTTCTTGCATTCCAATGATTAAATCTTATAACAAGAAATGACATCCACCTGTTGTTGATTTTCTATCAAGACTGGCTCCTCCATAGTCACTGTCTGAGTAAGCTTCTAGTTCAAAAGGTGAATCCCTAAGATACCATAAACCTAATTTGGGTTGATGTTTGAGGTACCTAAAAATCCTTTTTACTACATTTAAGTGTGAGGCTTTTGGAGTGACCTGAAATCTAGCACAGGCACAAACAGGCCAAAAATGATGCTGCCTTGGATGTTAGTCAAATACATTAGAGAGCAATCCAAGACCGGTAGACATGTTACATCGACATCTACCCATCTTCATCCTTGGACTGTGGTTTATTTAGACTCAATAGAGTTGTAGGGTTCTGTAGACAAAAAAATCAAACTTTTTAAGATGTCAGTACATACTTATCCTGACTTTTAATGATTTCCCATCAGGTTGTTGCTTCACTTGAAGTCCCAAAAAGAAAGTGAGTTCACCCATGGAACTCATTTGGAATCTTTTGTGCATACAGTCTTCAAACTCTGTACACATAGGACTTCTTTGTAGAACCAAAAATAATGTCATCCACATACACTTGGACTAACATAATGTCACTCTTTTTCTTGATAAACAATGTTTTGTCTATAGTACCTCTCCTGTATCCCATTTCCATCATAAAAGAATAAAGTGTCTCATACCAAGCTCTAGGGGCTTGATGAAGACCATAAAGAGCTTTAATCACCTTATAGACTTTGTTTGGATGGGCAGGATCAACAAAGCCTGGAAGTTGATGGACACACACCTCCTCTTCTATGGTGCCATAGAGAAATGCACTTTTAACATCCATTTGGCAGACAGTAAATCCCATGTATGATGCAAAGGCTAAAAATAACCTGATTGCCTCTATCCTGGCAACAGGTGCAAAAACCTCTTCATAATCTATTCCTTCCTCCTGTCTAAACCCTTATGCTACAAGCTTGGCTTTGTTTTTCACAACAATACTTCTCTCATCCCTTTTATTCTTAAAGACCCACTTTGTGCCAAATACCTTTTTCCCAGATGGCAAATCAACAAGTATCCAAACCTTCTATAATTTGAACTGCAGCAATTCCTCTTGTATTGCTTCAACCCATCTTTCATCTTGTAAGACTTGTGATATGTTCTTGGGTTCTTCTTCGGAGAGAAAGCATGCTAACAAACAATTCTAATGATCTTTGTGATTAGTTCTATTTTGTTTGGAGATGTAGCTCACCAATGCTTGTTGTGTTGAACTGCTAACTTAGGATCTCCTAGAATTTGATCTTTTAGATGATTTTTATGAATTCTGAGTGTGGGAATAGGACTAACATTAATGGTGTCATCCGTATTGTTGAAATCAGTCACTACACCCACATTCTCATCATCATAGGCTCCATTGAATATGCTATCACTTGAAAATGCATCAGAATTATCTTCCAAATTAGGCATATTTGGATCAATATGTAAATCAGCATTAGGGAGAGTAGATGCATCAATAGGTATTTTTCCTCAAAGATCGACAAATGATGATTCACCAGCATTTGCACCTGTGGGAGTACTAGCAGCACTAACATATGGCGTGGTAGCAGTACTAATAGATGACCTAACAGTACTAAGTTTGTTAGTACTGGTAGCCTAAGCTGCCCTCTTTTGAGATGCAATATTCCTCTTTTTCTTCTTTAAAAGCTTATCTTGTTGCATCATCCAAAGCTTTAGCAATCACTTCTTGAGCAATCATATTCTCAAGATCATCATGCAAGACTTGTTCATCTTTTGTCATCTGATGTTGTCCTTCTTTATCAGCAACATCTTCTGAATCTTGTACATCATTGTCTCAAATTTGCCCAAGGAATCTAAGGTGTTTAAAATGGTCAAGGGGCACCCAAAAGGTATCATAAAACTAATACTAGGTGAGTTACCTATTAATAGTTCATAAGGTGTCTTATTTTGAGGTTTGGTCACTAATACCCTATTCAGTACATAGCAGGCAGTATTTACTGCCTTTGCCCAAAATGGGATAGGTAAAAGTAAATCTGCTAACATAGTTCTAGCTACCTCAATTAGGGTCCTATTTTTCCTTTTTGCAACACCATTCTGTTGTGGAGTTCTAGCCATACTAAACTCCCTTTTTATTCCTTTCTTAGCACATAATTCATTCATATCATGGTTCTTAAACTCTGTCCCATTATCACATCTAATGATTTTAACATTATGATTCAATTGGTTTTCTAAGCCTATGATAAGATTACAAAGGATTTCAAATGTTTCATGCTTGGTGGCTAAGAAAAATGCCTAACTAAATCTGCTGAAATCATCAGTCACAACCAAGCAGTACCTTTTCTTGTTAATACTTTCTACAGAGACAGGTCCAAATAAGTCCATATGAAGTAATTCTAGGGGCTTTATGATGATTCTCTCTAACTTGGCCTTATAGGAGACCTTGTGTTGCTTACCCTTCTTGCAAAATGTAGTAGACTTAACAAACTGAAAAGAAGTCGTTTTGGAAGACAAATCAACTAAAAAAGATGGGTTTGACTTTGGTTGTGATGGCTGCTGAGGTGGTGGAGATTGTGGTGAAGCTAAAAAAACAAGCAAAGTCAAAACACGTGGTCGACATGTTAATGTTTTTGTTAAAAGTGTGATCGTAAATTGTCCTATGCCACTTTTGGCACTGTTACATGTCCAAGCGCTCTTTTTTTCTTTCAGCACTTGAAATGTCAGTTAACTTAACCAATATTAGGAGTCAGGAATGCATATCAAAGAGGATTAACCAATATTATAAATTTGAAATACTCTGATGTCAGTTTTGTTATTACTTATTTTCATACCTTTCACAATTGATTATACTTTTCATACCTTTCACAAAAAATGCATCACAATAAAGTTGTCTCCCAGCAAGTTGTTATATATGTACTTACATGTTGAAGTATTGACGGTCTTTGGCCGGGATTCTGGATGCTCAATATCTGAATTAGTAGCTGCAACCAAATTAAGGATGTTGGTAAACAGATCTCAAAATTAAGGTTACATGTTGAAGTATTGAATCCGTTGTGACTTATTATCGAGATGAGGGTCAACACTACTGGATGTAAGCCGCCTTTGTATCAGAGGGTACACGTTGATGGTTAAAAATATCTTTTTTGAGCTTGGCACGAACAGGTATATGTAAAAGCACACCATGCATACTATCTTGGCAAGACAATATTTTCAAAGTGTCATCATCAATGTTCATAACAGAAGCGTGGTCTATTGTTCTAGTGGAGTTAGTATTTTTTTTTTAGAATCACCCGTCAAATGACATTGATAGTCACTTTCATATGCTAACTTTTGTTTAACAGATTTCGCTTTGGTTCTCATAATTAGCAGGGTTGCTTAGGACTAACATATATTAGGCAAGTCTAATGGGTATATGTTAGGAAACTGTTATGTGTAGCAATTTCCAAGTAACCAATGTATATTTGCAAACTATAATTGTAAGGTACACTTAACAAGAACAATGCAAAAGTAGTGAGTATAGTATGTTTAATCATGGCAAACCAAAACATAAGTATTAATTAAAAAATAAGAAACCTAGGTATAAAAGCGCATATAAGCAGATGATGAAGGGTTTAAGAAGTAGAGAACGAAGTGTGTACCTTGATGATTTTGTTGATGGCTTATGGTTGAGAGGTTGGAGACGCCGTATGGTACAGAGGTTGAAGATGATGTGTTACAATTGTCACGATCGTCGATACTGACACAAATTCCACAAAGACGAAGAGGGTTTCTAGCAGGTTGAAGAGTCTGCAATGTATACATAGGCAAAGTAATTGAAACCTAGGTATGAAAGCACAAATAAGCAGATGATAGGGTGTTTAAGAAGTAGAGAACGAAGTGTGTACCTTGATGATTATGTTGATGGCTTATGGTTGAGAGTTTGGAGACGCCGTATATCATGTTAAAGGGATTTCTTTGTGTGTGTGGATGTTAGGTTTAAAGCATAATTTTGTGACCAACTGAGAAGAGTGGATAAGAGGAGGTTACATAAGAGTGTGTTGTAAACAAACTTCTCGATAATAAAGGAATGAGATGAAAGAGTGGTGTTGACTGTTGACTAAGTAATAGGCAATTGACACAGTTTTAGTTGGTTTGTTATTTTGAATTTATCTATTATTGATTTTAAGTAAGGTTACCTACATGACTATTTATGAAAGATTGATGAGGTCTTTTGTGAAAACTTAATATGTACGTACTGCTGAATGTTACCCTTCTGTATCTAGTATTTATTTTTATTATAGTTAAGTTTAGGGTATTATAATTCTTCTCCTCTAAAAACATTTCGGCCGCGAAATTAATGTTGAAACTTAATAGAAACGTACCAAATAGCGAAAAGAAATGTGGATAGTCGGTCTGCATAATTTCTTCATTTTTCCCCAATAGCCTCACTCTCGGAATGATTCCTTCGAAGAACTTTAACAAAACGGAAGGTTTTATTTCTTATGTAGTGTAAATGAACGAGGTAACACGAATTGAATCTATTGATTTCAATGAATACCATAAACAATAAACGAGATAACAAATTGAATCTGTTGATTCCAATAAATACCATAAACAATCTTTCAACTATCGTTGATTCAAAAGAATACCGATAATTAGGCAAACTCCAACAACCGTTGATTCAAACGAATACCGATTATTAAGAGAATCTTAGCAAAAACGTCATGAATAGATTAAAGCAAAATCTTTTATTATCAAAACTCAAAGATATCTCAATACAAAGAAAAGACCCAATATTTATAGGAAAAATAAAATCAATATAAATGAAGATTGATTTGACTTTCCTTTTTCATAAAGAACTTAAACAAAACGAAAGGTTTTCTTTCTCATGAGTCGCTCTTAATGATCTAAAATAGCCTTAGGCTTTTCAACAAAAGATAAATCTTCCCGAAATCATATCTAGCAGATACGACACAACATGCAACGAATGATAGTTGTAACCTCTCAAAATAGATCGATGAAACACATTATGAACACGAGCAATTTTGGCGGTAATGACAGACGATACAAAACATCGCCAACTCTATCTAAGATTTCAAATGGACAAATAAATCGCGGACTTAATTTCCATTTTAAACCAAAACATCTAACGACCCTACACGAAGATACCTTAAGAAATACATAATCCCCGGTTTAAATTTCAAAGCTCTTCGATCGGCATAGCTCTTTTGTCCTGATCGTGCTTCCTTAAGCTTCTCTTTGGCAATGACAACTTTTTCATTCATCACCGCAATCAATTCCAGACCTTCTATATCAAGCTCTCCAATTCAATAAGAATGTTCTAAAAATTCCTCGAGACATCCTATGACTCCGATAAGTTCACATTATGTCATGTAATTATTATTACGTTGCCTAGACGTCATAATAATGGCATCACATACACATACCCCTTATCGTTATCATACTCTATATCAAGTCATAACCAAAATAATCTTAACTTATATCTCATGCTATTACCTCTTAATCGCTTACTAATATTACAAACAAATAGGCGTTCTACACTTTTGGTCATGTAAATCTTGAAAGAATCCCCTTTGATACTTGCATGCCAACTAGTATTGTAAGCAAACTCAACTAAACACAAACACTCATCCTAATTTCCCGTCCAATCTAAAACGTATAATCTAAACATATCCTCCAAAGTCTAAATAGTTCATTCAGTCTCACCGTTACATTAGTCTGAGGGTAAAAAGCAGTACTAAACTTAAGTCTCATTAACCAAGCATTCTATAAACCTTTCCAAAATCGTGAAGTGAAACGCGGATCCCTTTGAGACACAATTGATGCAGACGTACAATGTAACCAAATAATCTCTTACTGAAAGATCTCTACCAACTTGCTAACCGAGTCGAAGTAAGCTAACTTAGTTAACCGGTCGACCAGAACCCAAATTTCATCATTCTTCTTAAAGGTGTGAGGCAACCCCATTATAAAAGTCTATGAAGATTTGATCCCACTTCCAAGTCAAAGTATCAGAGGCTGAAGGAGACCACTTGCATGTTGATGATTTTAACTTGTTGACACGTTAAGCAGTTTGCCACAAATCTCGCCACATCATGTTTCATACCATTCCACCAGAAATTTTTCTTCAAATCTATATACATCTTCGTAGAACCAGGATGAATAGAGAAAGGAGAACTGTGTGCCTCAGTCAACACAAATTCTCGACGAGAGGAATCGTCAAGAACACATAATCTATTACCGTACCATATCACAACATGATCGTCCACCCAAAATTCTTCATGCTTACCCTTTTTCATATTTTGCACCACCAACCATAGTTCATCTTTCTTCTTAGCTTCCTTGATCCGCAATATAAGGTTAGGTTCAATCTTAAGGCTAGCTATATAAACTTCTGAACCACAAACAACTAACTCAATTTCCATGAGCTCTAAATCTTTGATAATCTTAGGTTGAATTTTGAGACAAGCTATAATTCCAGAGTTCTTTCTACCAAGTGCATCTGTTACCACAATAGCCTTTGCAGGATGATACTAAATATTTACGTCATAATCCTTGAGAAGTTCTAACCAACGCCTTTGCCTCATATTTAACTCCTTCTAAGTAAAAATATATTTGAGGATTTTGTGACCGGTGAAGATGTCACAAGTTTCCCCATACAAATAATGCCTCCAAATCTTAAGATCATAAAATGAATGCCACCAAGTCCAAGTATTGTGTCGGTTAATTCACCTCATATGGTTTCAGTTGCCTCGATGCATAAGCGATAAACTTCCCATGTTGAAAAAGAACGCAGCCAAGACCTTTCTTCGACGCATCACTATAAATTTGGTATCCACATGTTCTAGAAGGAAGGGTAAGTACGGGAGAAGAAATTAATCTCCTTTTCAGTTCTTCAAAACTCTTCTCTTGTTCTTCATTCCAGACAAACTTCTCTCCTTTCCGCATAAGTTTTGTCAAAGGTAAAGCAATAAGTGAAAATCCTTCTACAAATCTTCTATAATACCTCGCAAGTCCCAAACAGCTTCTAACTTGGGTCACTGTCGTTAGTCTTAGCCATTTAGTGATAGCCTCAACCTTAGCAGGATTTATAATAATGGCATCAACCGATACAATATGACCTAAGAATGCCATTTTCCCCAACCAAAAGTCACACTTCAAGAATTTTGCATAAGGCTTCTTCTAACGCAAGATTTCCAATACAATACGAAGATGATCCTCATGCTCCTCCCTCGTCTTCGAATACAACAAGATGTCATCAATGAACACTATGACAAATATGTCCAAGTACTCATAAAAGACACGATTCATCAAGTCCATAAAAACAGCCAGAGCATTAGTCAATCCAAACGGCTCACAAAAAACTCACAATGACCATAACGAGTGTGAAAGGCTGTTTTAGAAAAGTCTTGCTCCTTTACACGTAGCTGATGATAACCCGGCCTCAGATCAATCTTTGAGAAAAACTTTGCACCCTGAAGTTGATCAAACAAATCGTTGATTCGTGATAGAGGATATCTGTTTCTAACTGTAATACGATTCAGCTACCAAAATCAACACATAATCCCATGCTACCATCCTTCTTCTTAAATAAAATGGGCGTGCCCCATGGAGATACGCTCGGTCAAATGAAACTACGTTCGAGACTTTCTTGAATTTGATCTTTTAGCTCTTTCAATTAAATTGGCGCCAATATGTATGGAGATTTAGAAATGGGTGGAGCACCATGGGTTACCTCCATAGTGAATTCAACTTCTTGCTCAGGTAGTAATCCTGGAAATTCATCAGGAAATATATCATGAAAATTTTGAACTATTGGATGACCCTCGAGGTGAGGTCCATCCAACGAAGTGTCTTTAATTGATGCTAAGAAACCTTCGCAACTGTGAGAAATTAGCGTTCAACCCTTGAGAGCAGGATTAATAGGTCGGAAACCATGGTAAATGAATTCATGTTTGTTCAAATCACCAAAGATGACACGTTTCATATGAAAGTTGATAGTAGCTCGATGCTTAGTTAGACAATCCATACAAAGAATAATATCAAAATCGCTCATTTTTAAATGAAGCAAATTAGCAGAACAAATGTCATCATCAACACGTAACGGACAACGACTAAACCCATGACTAATAACCACAGTATTTCCCATATGCGTAAAAATAGATAAGGCGTGATCCAAAAGTGTAGAAAGAACTTTAAGATGTTTAGCAAATGTAACCGAAACCACAGAATGCGTCGAACCAATACCAAATTGAACAAACACATAACGGTCGTACGTATAAGAGCTCCCAGAACAAACGAAAGAGTTTCCAGAATGGACAAAGAGGCATCTAAACGATTGACAAACGAATCAACAAAGACAAAATTAAGATTAAGATCGAAATTTGAAAGAGAGCGATGAAGCCTAAATGTCTACCTAATCCTCACAGGTCATAACCTAAGTTTTACAAGACGAACCTAGAGCTCTGATACCAAAATTGTAACACCCCACCCAAGAATGGGTCCAATGTCACACTTATGGCATCAATAAATGCAAGCGGAAGAATTTATTCATAAAATGGTTCAACAACGTTCACCAAGAAACTAAGGAAATAAATTGTCAAATACATCATGACTTCCAACCAAAATTAATTCAAATTTCCAAAGTCTAAGCGAAAGACAAATTTAACTTCAATGTATAAATGATTTTAAAAGAAATGGTAAAGCTATCATAAAGTCGGTCCACTAATAGCTCCTAAGCACTCTTCACTCATAACCCAGCTTCCCTCTTATTACTTGCCACAGATAAAAGAAATGTGGCTGAGCTAAAGCTCAGTAAACAGATATATATAAACAAATGGATAGATCAAATATGTAAAGTAAACAAAATGGAATCACCATAACCTGGTAGCAAGGATTTCATATATCATAAGAACGGAAGGAAATCAATAGTCAAACAAAACATATAGAAATGCCCACCGAGCTCGAAACGAATGTCTAAAGCCTGCCACATGCTTAGACCCTATAATCATATCATATCATATCATATCAAAATTGTACATGGGAACTGTAGCTTCAGATGTACCCTACAAAGTGTGCAATGGGGTGTTGGCACCACACTAAGCCATGCACCAAATCATATCTAAATCCTACTCATATAAGCCTAGGATGCATCTATACGCCCCCTACAAATCAAATCAAATCATATATGGCCAAGTGCATAAGGAGAACATACAAAAATGGGGACGCCGTGGACTAATCACACCACCACAGATAGTGTCACTCCATTGGTGCCACAATAACGCGGCCATGGTACCTCTGTTGGGAAATACAAGTCAAAAGGTCAAAGTTCTGCCATGAAAAAGTCAAAGTACTGCTAAATGAAATAGTCAAAGTACTGCCAGTCAAAGATCGAAGTACTGCCGTGGATATAGGAACTATAAAGTTTAAACGGTTGTTTTAGCATT